>JAYMFX010215980.1:0-10771 GCA_036784945.1 Monocelis spectator | reverse complement strand
GTATTATTACTCTATGGAGTGAACTCTCTCTTGGTATTATTACTCTATGGAGTGAACTCTCTCTTGGTATTATTACTTTATGATATCAATGGTATTTACTCGATGATGTAGAAACATCTACTATAAATTTTGTAATGTTTCTACAATATAGCGAATCGGATTGGATAAAATCAAATACGCATACTATTATTAGTAAATTACATAAAGAGATAAGTAATAAATAAACTGATCATTATATTTATAAAAGTATTTCTGTAATAACAATTTAAAAAATAAACAAACGCATCATGATTTTAAACAATTGAGTACAGAAGTGCCACGAAGGAATAACGTCACCTCTTCCATGAAAGACATGACCGTTTTGTCCTTTTCATTTTTCTTACCATTATAGATTACAGCTAGAAATACGCGAATCTCCATTTTACGAACAAAATAAGTTCGCTCTAGGCGAGTATCGAAGGCATAGACGGTGCGACCCCATTCAGACAAGTCACCAAGATTCAGTTTCCCGCTGATGTGCATGATGATGGAGGACATGTCAGTACGATCGATTTTCTGATCCTGAAACAAAAAATGAAAAATATAGTTTCAATTAAATTAGAATTGATTTGATTTTAGCGTGGGTTTATTGTATTTTCATTATAAAGAAAGAAAAATATTGAGTGAGTTAAAATTTATGCAAGCCAAGCTTATGATCTATTCTGGATATCCGATTCATAGATATCGTAAAGATTTTCTTTGATCAGGCCGCGTGATCATTTTACTGATTGGCTACTTGAACCAAGATTGTAATAATTTTTAAAAATTTACAAACGTGGTTATTTAGTATAAATCACGTTTTCAGATTCCAGATATATAACAGAAAACCTAAATACATAGAAACTTACATTTGGACAAGAAAATATCGGTGGGAAGCTCTCAATGCCGGTGGGTTTCTCTCCTTTCGTACCAGGAAGGAAGTAACCCTGACCTAGATACGGTGTTGACTGTTCTGCATCAAAAATCAATGAAATAAGACGAGCGTTTGTTCTATTTTGAAATTTTGTCAACTTGTGAATGAGACTGAGTGAGTCTTTAGATGCCAGAGATTTCTCCTCATCCAGAGCGATTGCTTGTTTGGCCAGAACATTATAGAAATAGAGTGTGTATTTGGTGATGAGAAAGGATTTCAGTTTGTAAAGCCAATTGATCAAAACTGGCGGTGAAGACCGATTAAATAGACTATTTTGGGAACGAGAAATCTAAAAGAAATTGTGAATTATTAACCAATGGAAAATTATTGATCTGGAATAAATACATACATGCATATATTGAAAAGAAATACGAAATCTTACATCTGACATTGATGAAGGACACATTTCAGAAAGTATGTTGCTCGCTTTTTGTATTTTAACCAACGGTTCTAAGAAATACAAATTCGAAATACGTTCATAGGCTTGCAGGAGGTTCAGTAGAACGTTTCTTTCCTGTCTGAAAATATTAAAATGAAGATCACGCCAGAATAATATATTAGGAGCTCTAATATTATATGTATAAAATAGATTTCTATATTACATTAAAAGAAAACTTACTCAATTAGGTAGTTTAATGGATCTAATGGTTTATAGGTGTTCATTTCAGAGTTCGATGTTTCAATACATGCCTCTAGAGTTGAAATAAGGTCAGATAGAGAATATCCTGACTTTTGGGGCAGACATAGCATAGATTCATAGCTAAATAATGAATATTATTAAGAAAAATAATGCACAAGATTAAAAACAAAGATACTTCGACTTAGAAACTGACATTGTTTTGTGAATAAAAAAATATTAAGTGAAATATAAAATGTTTAAAATTCATAGAAAACTTAGTGCATTGAATAGATTCTGTTATGTATATCTTTTATAGGGAAGGTTTAATCAGTACAACATAGGAATAAGTATATAAACATAAAACTAATGAAAGGATACAAATCCACCAATTGACTTCGTCGTTTTGCAAATTCTGCTAGTGATTGGCACATATTGGAATGAGATAGATATGCATCACAAGATGTATCAGTTTTTGTTAATTCAGCTGCCAAAGTAGCATAACCTTGTTTCACATTCTGTATAAAAAAGGTTTCAAATTGCTTTTTAATCAGTAATATAAATAAATTGAAAAATCTAGACCAAGTATAAGTCTAGTTACCTCTTTTTTGGAAAACATGTGCTTGGTTGTAAAAAATAGGAGGGAATAATAAGATTTTTCCAGTCCATTTAGAGTATGCAACATATAGTAGATTGGTGATGATGTTTGAAATTTTAGCACATCTTTTTCAGAATCCTAAATAACAATTGAAATTTGTTTTATCAATAATGTTGAATAAAATTTATAAAAATCATTAAAAACATTATTTCATTGAATATAAGTATGTACATACCAAAATTTCTTTAGCTTTATCATATCTGAATTGAGCAACATATTGAAAAAAGATTGATAGCTTATTTTCTCTGAAAGGATCCATCTATAGTTTCAAAACAGCAGTTCAATATTAAATTGTAAAAATTTAAAAGTAAAAAGAGAACTAATGAAACATAGTATTAAAGGCTTTATTCAGAATTCATCATAATACTCAGAGATCAACTTTGATTAAAGCCTGATCAACAAAAAATAGTGTATTTGAAAACTATTTATGCTTAATCAAGTATGGAAATATGATAGTGAAGAAAATGTTAATTTAGATAGCTAAGTATTGTTAGTGTTGTTTTAAAATTCATTAAACTTACAATCAATCCCTTTTTGTATTATTTATTCTTACTTATTCTTAGGAATACCCCTAGAATCAGTATTATGTATGTAATAACAAAAACCACCAATATCTATATCAGATTTGACTGTAATACTAGAGGCATAATATTATTGAGGTAGAAATATATACAATCAATGTTTATAAGTGGAAGTATTTTCTGATTGAAAAATAACAGAATTTTTTTAGCGAATACATTAAGCCTCCTCTTCAGAGTAAAAATATAACTAAAATCTTAATTATAAAAGTTACCGCTTTTTTATATTTGCGCTCCTCCTGAATGTTAGATGTAACAAACAAACGTCAAGATTTTTTTCTCCTACTCCAACATTATGGAATGGAACATTATCAATGAAACATCACCAACAAAGTATATATACCAGGGATATAAATGGAACGACAGTTGGATTTTGTCTTCCGACTGGGTGGAAGCAGTTATTAAAGACTATTTTTAATACTTTCAAATATCTAATTAATAGTATTTTAGATTGCTATACAAATTAAGTCAACATAAATTTAGTGTTTAATTAATATTTAAAGAATATTGCTCGACAATATTTTTATATTGTTTAAAATATCTAATTATTATAGTTACAAACGCCGCTCAGATCGTAAAATCCCAAAATTTAATTACAACTTAATTTATTATGTCTATGGAACTTTTATACGAGGAAAATGATATTCACTCCAGATCTGTTTGTGCAATTGGATATAATCCATCACGTAGAGAAGTTTTGTTAGGATTTGAAGGTTAGTAGAATAGTTCATTAATTGTTGTTTGTGCAGTAGTACTAGTATGCTATAATGTTTACATTTAATGTATCATGTATGCTAAACATTTTTACCAATACAAAGCATAAATAGTGTATGTTTTTACCAAACATCAGGAAAATAATTTAAACATATGTTTTATTTGCATAAGATATTACAAAATGATAAGGATTACTTTTTGTGATAATTTTGAATAAAAAATAATTTTTTTTAAATTTATTAAAATTGAATAAACTATGAATTGCACCTGATAATTTATATTAGATAATTTTTAATTTCATTTTTTTAAGTTTTTTACCACAATTAATCATTATCATTGGTGCAAAATATTTATTAGTGGCAAAGATGAATATGTATAGTTTCTAACTATTCATAAATATTTGAAGAATGCCAATTTAGTGAAAAGTTTTCTTGTAATTAAAATTTTATTTTTGGTGTATATTAATAATAAATATATTTAAAACAATTATCTAATAAAATCAACTGTTTTATCAGATGGTACTTTCAAGATTTTTGAAGCTGAAACTGGTTCACATGTGGCTACTATAAAGGCACACCAAGGTTGGATCACTAGTTTTACATACTGGTATGAAAAAAATATTTTTATCTTCTTATATTATTAGAACATAACATATATTCTATATAATTTGTTAATTAAAGTGTAAGAGCATCGTCTTTTAAAAACACTTCACAATTGCTGTCCTTGAAATGAAAGAATTTAATTATTTGAGCATAATACAGAGAAATATGCTACTATTATGATTTTTTTTTTGATTATTAACAGTGAAAATTTATCACTAACTACATATAGCAATATATATTATTTTAATATTATGTATGATTGTTTGTTTTTTTAAATATACTTAATTTGTTTATTAATAGGCCAAAAGTAAAAATGAATATATCTGCCAGCCATGATACAAAAGTATTGTTTTGGTCCGGAAACACAATGACAGATAAAGTTCATGTAAGACCAGAATATATTTCTATGATTAAAACTTAAATTACATTAGATATTCTCATGAAAAGTGTTTAAATAATAATAATTATATTAATTTTGTTTCAAAATTATTGATTTCAGATAGATGAACCGGTATATTCTATGATTATTGACTTCCATCGACATACTCTTGTGTGTGGAACATCTGCTGGTATAAAACTCTATGAGCTTGATGATGGTATGTAAAAACAATGCTTATCCTGACCAAATTTATGTTTATTCAAAAGAGACTGACAGTGTTATTTATTTAGTCTCTTTAAAATAAAATGAATTATAATTAGTGCAAATTATATACCTACATAAATATATAACTTCAATGAAATTTATATTAAGTAGGTGTATATATATAACAGATTTACATTTCAGATAAAGAGTGCGGAAGTTATGTTAAAATCAATACTTTGAGAAATTTACGCGAGCACACTGATGTTGTCAAGTGTTTGGATTCTTTAGGCACTCGGATCTATTCTGGAGGGTGAGTTGTGTAGTGCACCAATGAGTTAAATTGGATTTCTAATTCTGTATTTTTTCAATGATATTTTTCCATGAATACAGTTTCGATCAGCGTCTGATCATCTACGATTCTGCTTTCACTGGAAATCACGCCCTAGTTCCACTGAATATTATCAACCGAGCGCATGATGCCGGTATTACTCAGCTAATAGCTGCTAAAGATTCGGAAAATGCTTTCATTTTCACTGGAAGCTTCGACAAATCTATCAAAATATGGACTGGAGATGGGAAAATTGTCCATCGTCTAACGAATTTCTCTTATCCAATAGGAGGTTGGTGTTCTATTTATTTGATAATTTGATAGAAGTCTTTCTGAATAGAGATTTATAGCAATCTTGCCTTAATTGGAACTTATCATTTTGTCACCATTGCACAATATTTTGTTTAATATTATGAAAAGGGAAACATTAATCATAAAGAATAATTGAAATCAGTCGGCCTAGCTCACAGTGTAATTAAACATCTAACGACTTTCTTGCAGGTATCTGTTATATTCCCCGTAACAAAACTCTATGGATCACCTGTGGCATGTCCTATGCCTATGTCTATGACCCTAAATGTGGAGAATGTGTAAGTTTTGTTGAAAATTAACTTCTTTTCTATGTACATACAGTATATTTAATTTATATTTCATGATAATACATTGACTATATTCATGTTCAGGTGTCTGAATATTGTGATACATTCTTGGGTAAAGAGAATGAAGAATATGCCCTTCAGATTCTGGAATACTACCCTGATCTGAGTCTCATTATAGGTGATAATAGTTTGATATCTATAATTGCATTTCTTTAAACGTTCAAGCAAATTATTGTTTTAATAGGATAATTTAATAAAATAAGAAAAATGTATTTTCTTATGAATTCATTATTTGATTTGATTTCTCAATTTCAGGGTCGAGTTCTCGTCGATCTTTACTAGTATGGAAGTATTATCCATCTTGTGCGGCCTCCATATTGAAGAATAACAACTCTGTAGAAGCTCTGACTTACAGTATATAAGGACTATTAATTTCCTTACAAACTGTTCAAATCCTTTCTTCATTGAATTAACCTTCTGGAAAACATTATCTTTCAGCATCGAAGCCACCGATTTTGATATTCTCCGGTGATAGTAAGGGAGATCTGATGAAATGGGAGAGAAGACAAGTGAACATATTCTCATACATGTAAGCTGTAAGGATTGTAGTTGGAGAGATTTATGTAGTTGCTAGACAAATTCAATCCCTTTAAGCTTTGAAGTGTAAATAAATATGTACTATGTTCATGATATTCAGGACCGAATCACTAAAAACCGGAGAGTCGATGAGAAAACTTTTGAAAAAGAAACAAATCGTTAAGCAAAGAGAATTAGAACTGAAAAGTATTACCACTGGAAAACCTATTGACAGGACTAAAGTTCAGGTGTTACTCTTCAAAATACTACTATTTATCAATATTCTAATCGAATAATCCTAATCAAAATTATTCACAGTTATAAAGACAAGCTAGAACATTATAATAACAGTGTTTTCTATTGTAAATGAGATTACTAGTCCGAAACTGGTGTATATTTTGTTTTATGTGCCAATTAGACAGGAATATTTAATATTTTTACAAATTTAATTGATAATAATTATAATTATAAGTTATTGATTATTTATCGTGATTTCAGAAACAGTCCTCTGAACCACAGGCATTTTTGAAAATACACTATCAAGAAGATTTAGATTTATTGATCGCAGCTAGTGAGGATGCAAATATTTGTGAGTTTCACATTCGATACTAAATACTACATTTCATTTTTATATAATTTTAAATGACAATATTTCCTTGTTTTCATCAGAATTATATTTTAATAATAAAATAGAATAGAATATTTAATGTCTCGCTAATTTCATTTCGAAAGTATTTTCAAATTAATGCGTTACTTTTATTGCATAAAATTATTTCATTTAAACAAAATTTATCTTAACAATTTATCATTGGTTTATATAAAGAGCAAATGATAAGTTTTAGGTTTATAATTTCAAATAATATTTATAAAATTTTTAATTTTGTTTTTCTGAGGTACTTCCCGTAAAAATATGCTGTATTGTTTGTTTTTAAATAAAATCATCAGATTGTCTAATACTTGGATTTTCTTAATTCAAATATCACTTTTTGGAGATTTGGATAATTTATTATGATCATACATATGAATTTATAATCCAGAAGTGTACAAGCATCTATAGTTTTTCAATAAAAGATTATTCTGGATATAGACGTTTCAAACCTAATGTTGTTTCATATTTAATGCATTAACTTTTAAATCATAAGTTTTCTTTTACCTATATTAAATGTTCTTAGGATTCGAAGCATATATCTATGGTGAGTTTAGATTTGTGTATTACCTATCGATTTCCTTGGTACATTTTAGCATCGTGTATATATTCTTTATGTTAGAAATGTATTAATGTTTAGACATATAGAGAAACGTCATTTTACTATAGGAATTGATTGATTTGGAAAACATTTACAATATTTCACTTAAAATGAGATTTCCAAATTAAGCATTAAAGACAATTTACATCAACTATAGAAATATCTAGAACAATGAGATTAGTTGTCAATGATCATTTATTTTTATATTAACTCGAGTTAATAAGACCTCTAATAAAAATAAAATTTAATAGACAGTCGTATTGGTTGGTGTTTATATCAGTCGTTGTCATAGTTATACATTCTAAATTTCTATGAATTATGACTTAAAAATGCTGCTCTATTGGTTTACAGACAGAGATTCCTAAATGTTGAAAGCCAATCAAATTATGGTGTAATAGCATTAAACTATAGATTTAGATGAATATGATCACCAAACCTGCTCCAATGATTTCATAAATATTAAAATCTTATTTAATTATTACATCTTTTGCATCTGTGAATTTTTGTGCTCTTGCTTTAAATATATTATCATATCACACTTTTGTGTAGTGTCTAATAGTTATCTTTACTGCATATAGCGACTTGCTTAGTACCTACCTATATATTTATACTGTCATGTTTTAGGTTTTCTTCAAATCGTTTAAACATTAATAAACAAACAAACAAATTTCTATAGTTATGCTAGAGCTTTTGTGTATTTTTACCAGCTATATTATGCTGTTGATGTTTCTAAATATTGCACAAAACGATTTTTAGCTATAATACTATATAGAATAACAATTAGAGATTCATAATACATTTATTTGTGTCCAGTAACTTTAACATTGGGAAAACAAGACATTCATTAATACTATGGTTACATGGAAAAATCCGATCACTACCAACCATCTCTATATCCATCTCAATCTGTTGATGTCTCTAGTCAAGCCACAGATAACAATCCTGGTAAGATTGAGACTGTAACTTACAAGGAAACATTATATAACAACAAAATAACAACGATATAGCTATGTGTTCATTTGTAGACGAAGATCTCTACTTTTACATATTATAGTGTTGATGGAGAAAAGTGTAAACGGCTAACTCTCTACAGTTGATTATAGGGGCCTGTTTGTTTTATGGAAAATAGCAATCTTTTGGGATTTAATTCAACGAAATAACGAGCAATATTTAAGCATATTTGCATATTTCTCTTTCAGATGTATTCGGATTCGATGAGTCCGCAGTGGATATTCTGCTAAAGATGAAAGCTAGGAATGAGCGCAGCAGTGAGAGTCGTGATGGAGACGCCGTCTCTGACGTCATCAGTGAGCCATCCAGTGAAGTAAGTATACGAGTAAACCATTAATATGAGTTTGAATTGGTCAAACCTGTAGTATTTCTCATTCTATTGATTTCTAATAACTAGGCGAGTCTTAGTGATCACGTGACCAAGCGGGTGGCCGGATTTATTTGTCAGTCAATTTTGATGGAGCATAACAGCATTGTGACTTGTTTTGCTGTAATTCCACCTGATACGGATAGAGAAAACTTTTATCTTGTAAGTTATGGAAAATTTCTTTATAAATTGCTCACTAAAATTTTATCGTTACAAAAACGTTAAACTTACTTTTTGAAACAGATTTTGCTAGGTATTAATAGTAACCTATCAAAATCTGATTTATAATCAATTTATTGATAAAGGATCACGTACAGATATCATTTAGAAGATGCAAAACACAAATCGAATTATAATGTGTCCTTGATTTCATTTTAATTAAATTAGTTATTTTAAACAAAATAATTCAGTTCGAATTCAAAGCAATAAGAATATTTTGATGATCCTATTATTGATATCTATTGATTTTCTTAGATAAGTGGCGGATGGGACCAGCGTCTTTGCATCTGGGACTTGGAGGCTGGCGAACTGGTGGATGTATTTCGAGATCCCAAATCCAGACTTTACGAAGAGAGAGAGTTAGCTGCGGACGATGTCATTCTTGATATGGCGTATGCGAAAGAAAGGTCTATAATTTGATTATTTGTTTATTTACATTATTGAATCATTGTTTGAGCTGATTTGAAACTAAGCTAAGCAGAGAAGGAAAAACAGAGAAGATAAAAAAAGGTTGAACACTAGAGCACTAAAGATAATGTTATCAGTTCATTAGACAGACAAGAGAGGTCACATCAGATAACCAATGCCTATATGACTTCAAATATTCAAATAGGAGAGTTGAAAAAAGAAACGCAAGCACTGATCCAAGCACTCAGTACAAATGCAGTGAAAGCCAAGAAGATCTTCCGCCAACAAATTTCACCACTGTGTAGAATGTGCAAGGATAGAGACCATCTACTGAGTGAATGTAGCAAGCTGGCGGGGATTGAATATAAAGCAAGTACACTGGGGTCTCTGCAAGAAATTAGGATTCCATCTTTAGAGCAAACGGTACCAAATATCAAGGTAGAAATACGATGAAAAATGAAGCTCCTATATGGGACTTCAGTATTCAAACATAAACAGTAATAATCGACATAGAAAATAGTGAGTTGCTGTTTATAATGAGGATGTGTTTATTTCAGAAATGAATTAGCCTATTCGAGTGCCGACTCTGTCGTGTACATTCGGCGCTTCTCACCAGTCGGTAGCGAGATGTGTCTTATCAATACACTCAAGGGTCACGAATCTGAGGTACCCTGTGTTATATGGGAGCCCGACAAGGAGCACTGGATCACTGCCAGTGATGATCAAACAATTAGAATATGGGTGAGAGAAACTTTGGAAGATCGATCGGCCTCTCTCCATAACTGATTCCATTATTATATCTCTGACTGCTGTTAGTATATCATCTGTTCATGTATTATAGTCGGGCTCTGGTATGAACGATTGCTTGAAAGTTCTCCATACGGGTGGCCCAACCCACTCATTCTTCTGGGATCACATAAACGAAGTGGTAGTTGCAGCTATTGACTGTGATATAAAGTTTGTGATTCTTAATTGAAACTAATATTTGCCCATATCTCAACTGAACTACTCATATCATAGACATATCTGATTAGCATATCATATTGTTACTATCTGGCTTACTTAACTCTATGCCTAAAATACCAGTACCTAAGTACAGCATTAAAAAAATTTTTATTTCTAAAAAGTTTCTTTTAAAATTTGAATTCAGCTAACCACTTTTATTTCATTTATTATTTGAAGGTTTCAGCTAACACAATTTTTGCCATTTTTGGCTATAAAAATATTATGATAGAGATGTAATCTTGTTATTATGTAAATATAGAATGGTAGTTTGAATGAGATTGTGAAGATTCTGAGATAGTGGCTTTGTC
>JAYMFX010215536.1:0-10778 GCA_036784945.1 Monocelis spectator | reverse complement strand
CATTTTTTCCATCTACGTATCCACATATCCACTTTTGACATATCCACATATCCACTTTAACATATCCACATATCCACATATCCACTTAAGACATATCCACATATCCACATATCCACTTTAACATATCCACATATCCACATATCCATACACATATCCACTATTATCCATTTCGGCCGCCATACTCCACGTGCTTATTTATTTCCAAGGATTATTTATTAATCTGTTTTCTAACATTTATTTTATTCACGAATGAAAAAATACTACTTGTGTTGTTTCGAGTAGTATCCGATGTTTGCTTAAAATAGATATTTACGGAATGAAATATTCATTAAAGGGGAGACATCAAAATAATAATCTAATAAAAACTGTAAAAACTTGTTAGATAATTCTGTTAAGAGTCATAATAACACAAAAATATGGTATAATTATACATTAACTCGGATACAACTGAAGATATAACTCTGAAAGCATACACACAGAAACAAATGAAAGAAGAGATAGTGAAATGATTGGGAAGTGCTTATTTACGGAAATCCGGGAATACACGGATTGGGAAATATCAATTCGAATGACTCAAAATTTTCTATGAAAGTGGTGCAGGTGTTAAAGGCTCAACCCAAGAGAAAAAAGGATTTATCCTCCCTGTTCATGTAATCATTATTAATTAATTATGTCATCATATATTATTCTATCATCCTTTTCACTTTTCTCCTGTATTGTGAACTTGAATTAAAGAAATTAGATAGAAAACTGATGTCGATGGAGTACATTATCTAGATAATTTGGATAAGCTCCTCCTTTCATTAGAAGATCAACAATCTCTACATGACCTCCTTTACAAGCATAATGTGATGATCTTGTCGCCGAGAAGAAGCGTTCTTTAACCAAATACCTCAAATTTCCTATTTGTGCACGACAAGAAGATTTCCGTTTGATCTGCATTAATGTTCAGTCTATTAATTGTTGATAACAGACAACTATATCTTCTTCACTTTCAGAGCATAAGGTAGACAGTTTTTGTATCATCAGCATAGATTTCATGTGAGAGTCTATATATAGAGATACATAAATGTTTCTCTACAGAGTAATTGATGTATAGACTGATAAAGAGTTTCAATGTAAGTTAATAATAAATCGTTACCTAAAAACTATTGTATTAATATTGTATTGTTAATAATTGTTAATAATTAATAATTATTATCACACACATTGCTTCAACCAAAATCACAATTGACAACAGTTACAAAATAAAGGAATATGATCTGTGTAGGTATTGTGGGGGGAATAATTGGGAATACATCATGAGAATATGCAAACCTCGTGAGCATTGATCACAGTTTCTCCAGAGGAAAAGCTCTTAGGTAAGATAGAAATTTTAAATTTAAATAAAATTAGATCACTATATACAATCTGATTACGTATATAAGGGACTTCTGTAATTACCCGTTTAACTGGTAAATATAAGTCTATGCCTTATTTTAGGCTATCATTGGCTCTCAGTGTATTTAGCTACCTAATTGAAACAACCAATAACAAGGAATTATCTACCTTATATCATATCTATGCCTTATTTTAGTCTATGATTAGCTATCAGTGTGTATAGCTACCTAATTAAAACAACCAATCACAAGGAATTATCTGCCTTATATCATGTCTATGCTGGACCTTATTATATAACGAACTTTTTATCAAATCTCAATATTTGTTAGCCTTTTCTATATAGGAAGGAATACACATGATTGGTTAAAAATAAAGGTATACAATTCTGAACTTAAAATATATCATAAATATACTTACATCTGTACTGGAAGATGATTCATTACTCCTTGGAGAGATTTCTTTATCACCTGATAAAGATGATTCACTGAAATAAAGTGCACATATATAAATAGAATGGTCTGTACTTTACTTAATCATGAACATATTCAGTTAAATAAATATCACATGGAAACAATTTAAAACCCAGCTTCTGCAGACAAATCGACTAATACTCAACTCTGATTCGCTAAGAAGTAATGGCTGACTTCTAATTACAAATGAAGCTACCGATTGAGTTCGCTTGCCTATGTTCCCATGTTCCCATAGAGTAAATTAGGGTAGAGTGATTATTAAGCGCTCACCGCGTGGCTACTTCTCAATAGAAATTGTGGCGTGATGTCAGGCAGGCAAATTGAGAGGTTTATTGATTTTTTCAATCCAACACAATAAAGCGACTTATTGAGTAGCCAGACTAATTATCTCTCCGAACCTAGTTACTCTATGCATGTTCCTAATTATTCTCTTAATGAGAATCAGATCAAATCATTCTATAGAAGATTCCCTGGTATTTCCATCTCTATGGTATCCCCACCCTCGATTAACCGCCAATTTTGACCATTCTCTAGGATGGCGGATAATCGAGTATTTAAGTAAAATATGTTTTTCAATATAACCTGTTGATTTATTGTAAATTATTTCTATAATAAAATAGTTTAAAGATATTAAATCATTTCAAAATGAAAGCATATTATATTCATACCTCAAGCAATCTACAACATTCGAAATTTGAAACTGCTCCTTGGAAAATTCAGAGAGTTCACAAATGAGAGATTCCTATAAATTTATTCAATAATAGGACGATAGAATTTATCATTTTAACAAATTATTGAATAGATATTTTTATTAAATAGCTTCTTACTTTTAGAGTTCCATGCTTCGCTAATTCTCGCAGGATATCAATAAAGACATTGATATCAGATTTTAATTGAAAATGTTTTGATTCCATATCAGTCCATGATGTATCCGAAAAGGACATCCCTTCAGACATAACTGTGATACTTCTCGCCATTATTAATAAGAAGTATAGATCACTATACTGAGAAATACTAAACTATTCAGACATAATCTAAAAACAATAAACAGACATTCTATATCAATCAAGATTATGAAATTATGGAAGAAAACTCTGTTAAACATTCTGGAAAACTAATTTTCAAACCTAATTACCACAGTAACTGCACTCCTCAACTTCACTCAATGAATAGAGACAGAGGCCAACCCAAAATCACCACAGTAACCCCACTCCTCAACCTCACTCACTCAATTTTGTTCCTACCAAAGCGAACTCGATCCTGACTTTATATCCTTGAGGTAAAGCTTACCAAAGCTAATTCGATCCCAAGACATTATTTTACAATTTCATAATCGAGGCAAAGCAGTGTCCACAAATTATCGATTAATCGATTTCCATCACATTTAAACAAAATTAATAATGTTAATAATTTATATTACCTTACATGCATATTATGTTTCTTACCAGTAAAGCGAATATAAGTTTAAAAGATTGATAGGTATATCTTCTTTATAAATTCCCTTTTTTTAGAAAACAATTTAAGAAAAATCACTCACAATCAATAAATTCGTAGAGATATAATGATTTACATTTAAGTAACGGAATTTACTGCAGCTAAATGAAGTGTTTGTCTGCTGGCAATCTCTGTGTATTGTATACTCTGTATCTAAGATGAGTTGTAATGATTCTTGATTATTGAGGCATTATCAAGACAGACAAACCAAACCTCCTTTATAATTCTGTTTAGTTAGTCAGTGCATTGTGTGTACAATAGGCAGGTATTGATCACTGCATCAACTCTTTAATATTGATACACCATACCATAATGATGGATCGCTATTAAATGACAAACACGCAGTTTATAATATTGTAAATAACTATGGGGAGAATTAATGAGAATTGCAGAGTTGCCAATCCCTCCGTTATTGCATGCGATGATGATTGAAATCCATCAATATGGGTATAAACAATGGACGACAATATATGTATTTCTTAATCAATGAATTCCAATTTTGTCAGATTTCTGTGTTTGACTGAGTGAATGCAGCAATAAATAAGAGATAGTTATAGTAAAGAGATGTTTCTCGTATTGATAGTGATGAAATAATTAATAATAAATACGATACAAGTTTTAGCAGCAACTTCATCAATTAAGACAACTTCCGATAACTTTTCTTACTGAGTTTAATAACGACTCTCTCAGACATTATCAGCTCTCATTATCTGTACCTTCAGGGTCTAACGAATAATTTCAATTAATACACTATATACGCTAAAATTAACAATAATACATTCAATTATTCAATTCCAACCCTTTTAGATTCAATTAGGTATCCTTAGGATTCGAAAATATCTGCGGCTTCGTTTTATGTTGAGTCATTAATTCATCTCACTTTTCTTGGGAGTGTTCACTCGCCTCAAAGAGATATTTAACAGCCTTTCAAATCAAAGGATAAGAGATAATGACACGCTACAGAATAAACAACATGCTGATAATTCTGTACCCTGAAGGTACAGATAGGTTTCGAGAGTGTCCTTATTAATGTTTCTTTAGTTCAATACGATTTTTTGAATCCTCAGAAATTGTAATCTGGTCATAGGAGGGTTTATAGGATTCTCGAAGACGCTTGGGGTAACATCTGAGTGGCAACTTGCATCATAGCTATATTATTAACATGCGTACCTCTCAAAACATTTTTACAACGCTTTTTGGTGTTTGTATTAAAACAATTTTCTCGAGACAATTATTGTTTGCGCATTTTAGAGTTTTTTAATATTTTCTGCTAATCATTTTCAGATTTTTGAAACAAATAATTTCAATGTTGCCTGGCTTCACCATACAGAAAGATTCGATGTATTTTGATATTCTCAACCACTTGTAAGGGATGAAACTATTATAGAAAAGTTCGCCTGGTCGCACTTTTAGAGTAGTCCTTGATATGATCGTGCTTATCATTAGTCACTCTGATTAATTGTCACGCTTATCATTAGTCACTCTTATTAATTTTGACGTTAATTAATTTATTGTCACGCTTATAATATCTAACATAAGATAACATTTATACCATTATGTTATTCATTTAAAATTTCCGCATTAAGAAACTTGATGAAAGTGGTTTCATCCAATTAATCTTCAAGAATATCAACAAGGTTTGAATTAAAGAATTGTCCACTGATAGAAACAGATGCAGCAATATCTATGAAAGGAATCGGAGGTATTCTGTTGATCATGTCAGCCCTCTATATCATTGGCTTATTCTTTCTATTTCTGGAGTTGATGTGGTACAAAGTTCTGAAGCTGCCCATTGAATCTTAAAATGCATTTTATTAAATTTTAATAACATTGACAATATATTGATATTCGTTGTTTTCACTGCACAAAATAGTTTTTCTAATAAATAGTTTTACTACTATCTGAGTAGGTAATTAGAATAGCAATTTTAAATAATCCGAATGTTTCGATTCTTTGTTCTGATAAAAGGATTTTCCTATTTCAAACAATGAATGTTCACTTTTGAAAAATGTAACTTGACAAAATTACATAGATGACTATACCTCTCTAAAATACAGAAACGCATATCGCAGGTTTTGACCTACCAACGCACACAAAGAGTTTTGATGTCGTCGTGCCCATATTTTGAGGGGTTATGACATAACTCAGTGCCGAACCTTTTGAATGACACCAGTATTTGTGGTTGTACCCATTACAAAACTCTCATTTACGGGTTCGAAAAATAGCGATACAAATAGCTTATAATTCCTTGTTGTCTTCAGTTGTCTCAGTTGGTTTCGTTTTAATCGCATTTTACTTAAAAAGTTGATTAATTTAAATTAATTCTCAATTACAGTTTTAAATTTCCAACCACAAGGAATTAATGGATCACAAAAAGTTATATATTAAATATTTATGTTTAAAGTAAGGACTATGCCTCTGTTGGTATCACCATATCACCATAAATATCAACGAGCTCTCTTAAAAGTAGAGCAGCTCAGTAACTCGATCACTAACAGGCCA
Source organism: Monocelis spectator (assembly GCA_036784945.1). Classification (NCBI taxonomy): domain Eukaryota; kingdom Metazoa; phylum Platyhelminthes; order Proseriata; family Monocelididae; genus Monocelis; species Monocelis spectator. The sequence goes on along the minus strand of JAYMFX010215536.1, from coordinate 4,932 downwards.
GCCTTTCATTTAAAGAGTAGCGGGATCGAGCCTCATGAGAAGCAAACGTTTCTAATTGTTTATCTAGCTGCATGTTAGTCATATTTGCATTGTTTGATATTGAAAGTAAATAAGATGCTGACAATAATCATATAATTATATTTATGAGCTTAAGGAGGTATATCGATATAAATCAGTCATATTTGTTTATATATGTAGTTAATACGATAAAACAAACAATTATAGTTTACGAAGGAGTATTTGAATAACATTAGTATAATTGTATTTCATATTATCAATATCTCATCATCAATAGTCCTTTCTTTTTGAAGAATCTGTGTCTGGGTTTTCCGCCTCTAATATAGGTCGGTATACACGATAACGCGCAAAGAACAGCATGATAAATAGCACTGCCAGATCCCCAACTGAAAGACCAGTGGATAAATAAGCCAGACTTATTGCTCCTACTTTAGTGGAGAAGAGATGTCCCGCTAGGAGCGGCATAGTGCTAATACCCGCATATGCTCCAATCATGTAGGTGCAAGAAGCGAAGCCGGTGGCATCTGTTTTAGAATTGATCCAACTTATACCAGAACCAAACACCATCGATATATTGAATCCAAACCCAATAATTGTGACAAAAGCAACCACAATATTTGACTCTCCCCAGATGCTCATTATGATATTCCAGATGAGACACATTCCCAGTTCCACGATGAGAATGATACTCGGCCTAACAAAATGGGAAATAAAAATGCCCGTAAATCTACCTACAAAGAAGCCGATGAAGAAGCCCGTACTGAGCCAACCGGCTTGCGTTATGGTCATCTGCAGTTTGCTACAAATGGCGAATGAATAGACGTGCGACCAGTACATATTTTCTTTGCCACACTGGATCCAATAAAATAGGAACAGAAGAATCAAAATGAAAACTCGAAAGCGAAGCTCTCCGGAACTATTGGAAGAGATACCGGGACACTTTTTGTCTTCATCGTCCTGTATTTCATATGGTGTTGTCGAGTTGCTATATCGTGGCAGAGCAATACCAATAACGGCGATAATAATGTAAGCAATCACTATGATACCGCATGCGCAAATCATGATGACATAGGGCCACAGAAGAGGGGGTGTATCTGCGAGAATCAAGTCTGAATCGGGACTCATCGTGGTGGAATTAAAACCGGATGTTCCCTCGTCATCAGACTTTCCTGATTTACAGAAGGCATCTTGGTTTTTTATTTCACCCATTTGGCGGAGGAAAGGTAGACTAATCTGTGGACCAAGAAAGCCACCGAATGATACGAAACAGTGAAGAAATTGCAACAGAGGTCTGGAGTGAATATCTCCGAATAGATATACCAGCAGGGCATTAGCAGCTGAAATATGAAAACACGGTAGCAAATAGAACAAATTATTGATTGGCGAATCATTATATAATATTGAAGTGTTAACATACCTGTGTCATACATGCCACTAGCAATACCGAATCCAGACATAGCCACCAGCAGTAAAGTAAAAGTTCTCGAGAGAGGAATGGCAACCATACAGCCACCCATCAGAGCCACTGCTACAGCTAAGAAAATCACCTTCAAACGACCATATTTCAGTCTTGGAAAAATCAATGCCGTCAAAAATGAAGAGATAATAAACGCAACAGAGCGGGAAGTTATCATGAAACCGAGCAGCTCCAGCGTAGTATCAGCTCGGACTGACAGATAGGGAAGTGATGGACCAACTAGAGAGGCGCCCATTCCCTGAAATACAGAAGTAAACAGATATATATAGGCGCTATCGGAAAGTTTTGGGTTATCTATGATCAACATCCACATCTATCTTCATGAAAATCCATATGAAAAGCTATGGTCACATATTGTCATTCTCTATGAAAATCCCTTTACTGTGTAACATGTAAAATCTTAAAAATCAGACAAAACTTTCCGATAGCGCCTATATTGATTCTCACTCCATCTCATATCGATTAATTCTGTCTTATATATATTGGGGTGAGATAATATTTGTTGATCAGAGAACTTACCAATGCCATATTTCCCAGTAGTAAGAATGGTAAAAAATAAGCATATTTCTTCAAGAGAGCTTTGAATGTGGGATCCTAAAGATAATTTAAACAATAATTTGAATAATTATGATTTGAGGGTTAATCAATATTATACATACTATAAAGATTATAAAATATTTCTTATACATTCAAAGACACACAAATTATAAATTATAGGATTGTGATTATATTTCTAATTTTAGAAAGACAGGTTTGATTGACTATTTCTGGTTCGATGGTTGATGGCATAGGGTCAGGGTTGATGTTTATCTTTTAAAATATTTTTGTCATGCACTTTTAAAGAATGAACATATAATAAACATTCAACAGTTGAGATGCTAAAATATGACAATGTGTACAAAATATTTTGTTTAAATGAGTTATTTTATTTTAAAACAAACTCGCATTTTAAACAGTAAGTATTTGTAAAAGGAGAAATGACAAACTTGTATATTTTATGAGCCATGCATTGAATCAGATTTTTAGTCGTAGTCACTATGTTGTATTCGCTAGAATAGTGGTGACGTCACTACTATAGATCCAAGCATTCGTTGCTATAATTACAGTCTATTTATAAATCAAAAGTGACAGAAAGAGAGCGTCGTATTGGTTTACAGATAGGGAATTCCTCATAGAGATTTTTATATCCAGAGAGCCAATCAAATTATCTATACTGACTTCACACTATTTCAGCGTGTATAACGGACAAGCACTGTTAAGTATCTATTTTATAGTAGCTAAAATATAGTAGATATAAATAGACTGTAACTATAGCAACAATAGTGACGTCACCACACTATAGTACTTAGCACATTACTAGCATTATACATGGAACCCTACATAATCAAATAATTACAGATCATAGCATAGGGTCAGGGTTAACGACATTCTTCAAGAATGACAATTAATTAAAGATAAAGGGTATTTTAACGCCTTCTATGAGAGGTTTCTGCAGCTCATGTAAAGTCATGACATCATGATTCCTATATTGTCAGCTGAGTCTATCGCAAATTCACTGACTAATCTCGGGGAGTCATTCTGTAACGGGGCCCACTTTTAAATTCCTCAACGAAGCAGATTGTCCCCCATTATGAATTACTTCTTTGCTGCGCAGAGAAAGTTGAGAGCTGCGTGCTTTCGCGAGACCAGTCAGCACACCCCATGTTATGCACTCTCTCTTTCTCCTCTCACTATTGCTGTGTGCTACAGTCGCTGTCACTGTGTCTTCCCCATATTGTCCTTTATTCGCTGGTCTCAACATAATATGGTTTCGATTCTCTGAAAGTTGTGGCACTGCTTCTTCATGCCAAGCTGACTCACCTCAAATGATTCACTGGAATCTCTACATATAAACAGCCTTCACTTAGCCTTGCTTATTACTTTACTGAATTAAATACTGTGCGCCGATTGTCTCCCTTAAAGAGTGACTCCCGGACAATTTCATTGGGGAATTTACGTTACAGAATGACTCTCCGAGTGGATTTGCGATAGACTACTCAGCTGACAATAGAAGGCGTGAAGATTATTTGATGCATGTTTGATGTATCATGCACGTGCTAATCAAGATAAACACTTTTAAACTCCACAACGAAATAGATTGCCTCTGTGATTGGGTTGCCCCCCATTACATGTCAGATTGTCAGTTCTGTTTACACGCTCAAATTAATGTGTACAGTTGGCTGGTGCGCTGGGGCCTGCAATACTGCGCTAAGTTATTTATGCAGTATTGCAGTGTTTATTGGTGAAAAAACTTTCATATCAATTAGGTCTTTGTTAGCAATATTATACATTGATATTATACAATATTATACAAATATTGAGTTATTTATATTGTACTACGAGTTACGTTTTTGTTAAAAAAATTACATTGTTAATATCAATATTTTTATCGGCCGAAAAGTGCCAAAAAAATCCACCTGAAAACGTCTTTGGAGTCGGAATTGGCTTTTAAATAAAAACAAATAAATATTCTCATGTAAATTTGATAAATGAACTACGAGAATGTCCTGACGATTTCCAAAATTATTTGAGAATGGACGAATAAACATATACCTATGTACACTTATTGTCAATGGTATCTCCATTGATATAAAAAGGACAGTAACATGAGAGCTGCAATTTCTCCACATGAGAGACTGAGCTCATTGCGGTTTCTGGGTACAGGTCGACCTTACCAGGCTTTAACCAAGTACCTCGTTCCTTATATCTAGCTCCAAAATAGGGGCTACATTGGGGGTTTCTGGTGCCCAAACCAACCATCCTAACACAGCAGACGTTCATTTTGGAAGGTTTGCCATTATTATCTACTATTATAGGGTGTCAGTATTGATATCTCGATCCTCATAGCTGGAGGGTGCTAACTAAGGAACTATACCATAGTCTTTAACATATTCAGCAATCATTTCTAAATTATCCCTGTCCAGTATCATTCCAGAAACTTGCGAAGCCATACTTTATTACCTTAAAGACAGATGTTTTAATTTAGAATTATGACGACAGCTTATGAGCATTAAACATTCTTCCACTTGAGCGAGCAATTTAAATGAGGACAATGTCATGTGGAAGAATTGTTAGCACTGTTTCCATAAAAGAAATACACGGGTTTTGTGTTAATTACTTCATTATTTTTATTTACCATATACATGCAGGGCCTTTCCAGGCAATATCGCATTACTTCTTATCAGTTGAATATTCCTCAATTTTGCCTGCTAAATCTGAGTTTCAAATTGTTTCCCAAATGCGATCATCATCTCCCACTAGAATAACTTCATTGAAATAACCATAGAGATGTAATGAATACAAGGTGAACTATAGAGTGGCGATCTCATTCTCATTGAGGGGACAATTAGAAACATGGCAGCTGCAGGCAGGCGAGCTTAATCGCGAGTTTCATTCGT
>JAYMFX010215535.1:0-23428 GCA_036784945.1 Monocelis spectator | reverse complement strand
GAGGACTCTGGAGAATCATTATAAGAGGACTCTGGAGAATCACTATAAGAGGACTCTGGAGAATCACTATAAGAGGACTCTGGAGAATCACTATAGGAGGACTCTGTAGAAAGCAGCGTCAAATCACCGCGATGTAGGACTTTGAAATGTAGCTATCAATTCTGATTGGCTGGTCACTCTCTCTATTTAGAGAGAGTGAGGGTAACTTTCGGCTGTCTATTTATAGCGGTCCTATTTCTATGATTTTCTGTAATGATCATTTTATTGCTTTTTAGCTGGTTGAATCAACTGCATGATATGAATGCGAATCATTCAGACAATGAATTAGACATTCGCTCATATAACTGTCCCGTCCTGGTTGGTCTCACTCAGCATGCAGTCTCTCCCCGTTCTTTTAATCCCAATATGCATTCATTTGATGATCCATTTAAGAGTTTGGGACCAATCGAAGTATTCAACTCTCGAAACAGTTGGACTGTTCCCCGCACCGTAACTCTAACAAAAGATCCTAAGCATGGATTTGGAATCACAATTGCTGGTATGTACAGCTGATAAAATCAAATTCCTTACTATAAGATATTTCAGAATTACCAAATTATTTTTAAAAATATTATGATAAGTTTCACTACTTTATAGTAGTGATTTCATTTTAATAGAAAACTATTGTTTGTCATTAATTTATAGGTGGTCTACCGGTAAGAATGATGGGAGTATCGCCCGGTAGTTCAGCGGAAAGAGCAGGCGTGTTCTCTGGTGATTTGATTATAGAGGTTGGCAATGAAGATGCCCGGTGGTTGGATCAGGACACGATCGTCCCTTTCATTAAAAGTTCCGGGGCATTACTCGTTCTTAAATTAGTCACTTTAATTGATAAAGCAGATCTTGTGCGCACTAGACCAGAGAGTGTCCACTGCAATGATTTTGTGGTAAGTTGATGTATTGGCGAGTATTGATGTCGATGTATTGATATTTAATAATCAATCAATCAATCAATCATTTTCTCGTTTGTCTGTTTTAGTATCCGCCTGATTTAAATGGAAATGATAATAATGCTAAAGAAGCCTCTCAAACTACTAGACAGAAATGGAAGCGACGATTATCCGGCTCTTGGTTCATTAAGAATAAACGAAAGAACAACACCTGGTCCAGATCATCTTCATCACACAGATCTTAGCCAATCTGCTGACCACTATAATGTACTTTTGTCGCTCGCTGTTTTTCGTATTTACATAATGCAATTTCAGCAGAAAAGTTCATCGATTTTCTTGATTTTTGAATCGATAGTCTAACTCTAACTCAATCATTTTATTGAGACAATCAGGAAAATTTTAATTTGCATGCATTACTACTTACAAAATTAAAGTAGTATATATTGTGACAATCTTATTGCTTCCATTCCAATGATGAAATAGAAAAATAATTATAACCACAATGTGTAACCTGTAACCATATTATTATGTTGATGCGAAGATTTAGTTTATTTTTATATTTTCAATGCTTCAGGCAATAGTTTTTATGATTTATATCTCTATTTAATGCAATCAACATTTAATTCCTGAGAGTAACTCTCTAGGGGAGTTGAACCCTTGACCCCTGGATTCGTTATTTGTTGATTTTTATATGGATTTTATTGGATAAAAAAGATTTATCAATGGATTCATTGTCTTATACATATTTATATTTATAGAATTGTAAATTGTACAGTCAATATATTCAGAAACATTTGCAGTTACTACATGTACCAATCTGAGTACTATATTATTGTTTATATTTACATATCATAATTTTTCTCTTGTTTTTTATCAAATTTTCTTTCTATGAACACGAACATTTATTTATGTATTTATCATTTACACATTATTGCGGTATTCAATAACCTACCACACTTTTTAATTCGTTCAATTAAATGCCATTGTAGTTGACTGACTGTTGAAGTAACGATTATTTCCTTTTATAAATTTTAAATTTCTCTGAACGATTTAATGTGTTGGTATATTGAATGCTCTATACAGTATGTATTTGAAGTGATGTCTCATTTATTCAAATGAGTTCTCTGCTCTATATACACTTGCCTCACTTGTCGTGTTTTATTTTCTCATTAAAATGCAATATTTTTACATTTACTATAATTATTATATGTAAGTTATAAATTTAAAATATCTGTTTCAAATTGTTATTAAAGTGTGTTTTCGAGTGACTTATTTTCAAAAGTCTAGAAAATATGCCATTCTTTACCATCTTTAAGCATTTTCTCATTCATTTAATGCCTTTATTGTTTATGTTATTCACATAGTTTTTAATTACAACTATTTTTCCATAATGTACTTACAATTTTTATTTATTTATTATTTACAAAATTTTCATTTGTTTTTTACATTTGAGTAGGACATATCATATTTTTGAATTCATTTTTAAATAAATTAATTAATACCAAATGTTTCTAATTTTGTGGAAAATTCTATGGAAATAGACACACCCATAGAGATCGGCTCTTAACAACCCTACAATTGTCGGCATTGGTGTGTTTGTAATGATGTGTGCAACAAAGTTTATGGGAGTTTGGAAGGGTATAATAAAAAGTTTTATTCAAAATCTTAAAACTAACATTCCCTAGAAAACAATTCAAGTTATTATAAAATGACCCGCAAACTCCAAAACGTCTTTTACATAATTAAAATTAATAAGACGTACCGATAAAAAGGATTTTTAGCATGATCATTTCTATGATCATTAAAATAACTAAAATAAATTTTTGAAACAGCTTACTTATTTTCCTACTTTTTAAGTTTACTTAATCAAATTTATTCCCGAGTTAATAAATAGTGTCTAAATTTTTATTATTTTTGTTTAAAATTAGTTAATAACACTAAGCAGCTGATTAAATAAACATCAGCTGCTCAGGTATTAGGAAAAGTTTACTTTTAACAAATATGGCCCTTAATTCTCCTGTTAATCATTATAGTGATTCATCTCCTATCTTGTTTGTTGATTTTAACCAAGATTTAACGTAAGTATTAATCTATTAAGGTTATTTGTTGAAATATATTTTCTAACAGACTTCAATTTTTATTTGAAATTAATGATGATTATATTGCATGATGATGACATTTACCTAACAACATAAGAGATGAGGTCTTTGAAATTTAATGTTCATTTTGCTAAACCAATGCATATTTATTGGTTAAAATCAAACCAACCTTTGAATGTTTACAATTTGTTTCAAAGCTTTACAAATTATTCCATGTTATGAACATTGTATAGTATTATCTCAGCACCCAACCTTTTTTAAGTTAAACTTAATCATAAATATGATAAAGTAAATAAAGCATTCACCATTCTAAAATTTCTATAACTAAATAAATTATAGTATCTAAATATTCTAAAAAATCAAGCAAGAAAATTTGCTGATTATCAAAATGCAGCCACATGGCGAATAAAAATGACTATTTAATCACAGAATTTCATCATAACTTATCACTATGGTACTGACTAATAAATAACGGCTAGTTATCACTATAATTTGTTCATAACATGTCGCTCATATCTAGCTGACTAGATAATTGATGAAATTGTAGTATTATCTAGAAAAAATTGAAAACTAGCCGGCTAGATAATCATATAAATTATAGCTTGTCACTGTAGTACCACTATCACTAGTCATTTTTATTTGCAGTATACCTAATTATAATTGAGTAATGTGGGAACTCAGTAAACATGTAATCAATTCAATTATAAAATCTTGCTAAAAAATTGATCAATTAGGGTAAAGATGTCAAACTATTGATAAATTTATACACCAAATAATTTGATTGCATGACATTTCAATTTTCTTTTTCTTTAAATTGAAAGTATATGAGGCTATATTTGTAAATGTAATTCAATGCTAATTGTACAAACTGTAAGCCAATATATTTTATTTCCAAATCAAAGTATTTTTTCTGTTAACAAACTGTTTTTTAGTATATCTAGCTTTTAATTATTGTATATAAATGAATCCAAATTGTTTCACTTTCCGATGATTGAATTAAGATTAATAAACATTCCTATCTGTGTGTGTTTCCTTTAGATCACTAGTGGTTGGTTCACAATATGGCTACAGTCTTTATAATACCACAAATGACAAAATTGAAGAGGTTTTCACTAATAGTAAGCACAATGATTTACAATTCTGTTTTCACTGACTTTCCTTTTATATTCTATGATTCAGCATAAAGTTTAACTGATACTCACCAATCTCAATAACTAATACAAGTAATGTTTCTCTACTCACTACTATATATAAATAAGGAGTGATTTCATTTTGGTTTTTTTAAATGACAGGTGTAAAGAAGAATTGAATGAGATTCTAAATTTGTATTTTATGAACTAATGATTTGATTACATCTTCCCTAGGATAATGTTTTGTCTGTCAGTGACTCTTCAATAATTTAATAGCTAAATATTATTCTCCTGATTCAAATTCCTTATTGTTGTTCAGGTGGAGAGAAGATCTGTATAATGGGTAGATTGTTCAGCAGCAGTTTGGTTACTCTGGTGTCTATGAGCGACACTCGTAAACTACTGGTGTTTCACTTCAGAAGAAACACTCTCATCTGTCACTACAGATACTCGCACACTATTCTGGCTGTTAAAATGAATCGACAAGTAGGATAGGATCATATATACCTACCAATCATAAAAGATTTTACTAATGAATCGTCTTCTATATCATCAAATAACAAACTGCAGTTTGAAGATTTGAAGATTTTGTATTTAATATGGTAAGTTGTCTATTTCTTCAGCGACTAATTGTCTGCGTGGAAGACGGTATTTTCATTCATAATATTCGTGATATGGAGATGCTCCACAAAGTGGAAGAAACTCCACCGAACAGGAATGGAATTGTCGCTCTTTCCAGTTCCTCCGATGTCAACTATCTCGCTTATCCCGGATCTCATCGCGCCGGCACAGTCTTCATATTTGATGCTGTACAGTTTAAAGTATGTTGATACATAATGCGAGGCATTTTTAAAATTAGTGAGAGATAGCCTATTTTATATCACCAATTCTGATTGGCTGCAGCCATATTATTGAATATCAATGCAACTTACTACTTGTAAAATAGAAGTAGTATTTCTAAATCAGTTAAATATTTTTTCTCACAGAATGTCACATCAATTGCCGCTCATGATGGACTGCTTGCAGCATTGGAATTTAATGCTCAAGGCAGTCTCCTCGCTACCGCCTCAGAGAAAGGCACAGTAATTCGAGTATTTGCCATTCCTGGTGGTTCTAAAGTAGCAGAATTTCGACGTGGTTTAGCCAGGTAAATAAATATGTTAGCAGTTTATTTATGTCTCCATATTGATGAAGGAAGGCATTTTAACGTTAAATTCATTGTTATGCCTATGATCATAGAGATATACTTTCTCGATTACTAATATTTTTAGATTTTTTTACCTTTTTTGTGTTTGTGTGCACTCGAAATGATTAATCTTTAAGATTCAACTACTTGTAAACCATAAACCTAAAAATATCGATTTACGTTGGAAGGAAGTGAAATGAAGTAAAATGATTTCAAGAGTATTAAACTGTTTTTCTCTCTTTGTGCGATATCTCTTGGCAATGCAATCGGGTTATTTTAGATACTCTTAGCTATCTGTGTCATTGTAATGGATTGATTTTCAATTGATTGTCTAATGAGAGTGCGCACTCTATCTGAATTAATCACAATTGAAGGTGCAGTCCATCACTCTCTCCTGATGATTCGATATTTCAGGTGTGCGGTCATCAACAGCTTGTCTTTCAGTCTCGACAGTCAATTCCTGGTAACCGCCAGTAATACAGAAACTGTGCATGTATTCAAAACTGACTTGAAATTACAGTGAGATTAACTATTTATCTATCAATGTTGTTCATTGTTTCATTGTTGTTCAGTATGGGATAATTTAGCGGAAAGATTTTGGATAGAAAATAAAGGATTAAAGACCCTGAAAATAGGAATTTTTGTCTATATAAAATAGAGAATATGATATTAGAAGTCCTACAAGAATTAAAGGACAGAAAAGCTGGAATTGCTGAAAGGTTATCATTTTTATAAATATGGGCAAAAGCGACAAACAAGGACAGTTGTTATACTTTTGGGGGAAAATTCATTCTTCTTCTTCAAAAGTTGCTGAAACTTCATTGGAGGGTGCCTCCTTAATTCAAACGAGGAATTCGTAATGGGACTCTGCTAGCGATGTAAAAAAGTGGGAGGTTTACAAAGGCTTTGGTATTTCACAGAACTCGATGTTCTACAAATGCTGAAAACTTTTTATCTGCACGCTATCTAATAAGACGCACAGACGAGACTTAATTTCTATGCGGAATTTCGCCTTGCTTGTAATTTTGCTTTCTTTGTTTCGGTCTCGTAGTAGGCACAAAATTATCCAGAGAGTCGCTACACCTGCCTACCACAATGCTTTTAATTAGAATTGTTTGTTAGGGTCCTCGAATAATCTTTTCAGCCATAATGTTTTAACTGTCTCCAAGTCTGAGAGAAATGACCTCTCAAATGTATAGTAAACAGATTTCCGGTTGTTGTCTTTTCATTTTGTGCAGAGATGAGTCGACCTCTGCTCACAACACGAGCTCCCCCAACACAGACACTTACTCACAGGAGCAGCGCATGAGACGCAACTCAGAGGCGGAAGGCGATCTCGCTGATTGCTGCAGAGAAGCGGCGCCACCGTCGGAGCAGTCGGGCTGGTGGATGGATTGGATGGGCAGCGCTCTCAAAGCCTCCGCCTCCTATCTGCCGAGTCAGGTGTCAGAGGTGTTGACTCAGGATCGAGCCTTTGCATGCGCGAGGATAGGGCCTCCGTCAGCCAACATGAAGAAGAAAGCGGCGGTAGTGTAGTAAGGAAACCACTTAACCACTTATATAAGGGCTGCTGTTGTTACCCTATCTGAATATCTATACATCTGGAAACAATTCCAATTTTTCAGTTTATTCATTTGGTTTGTTTTCTCAATTTATTAAATATTCTATAAATCAGTGAATAACGATATTATTATATTGTCTCGTCATTGTTACTCGTGGAATAAATAATTACTCATCAGCTAATTCGAAACAAATTTATTAAATAAATTAAAAATACAATTTATTACTCACTACTCAGTTCTAGAATCGAATAGTGAACTGTTTTATAAGAATATTTTATTAATGCTTGAATTGAATTTCTTATAGCATGGATCGGCAGCCCAGACTGCTTGTAGCCAGTCAGGATGGCAGTCTCCATATTTTCGCAGTTGATCCTATCAATGGTGGAGAAGCGATCTTGCTGAAAACTCACAAGTAAATCTTTATCAGAATAAATTTAGATTGAAATTGGTCGTACATAAATCGCATCTCTATTGAATTTTTAATTTATTATTATTATTTTAGTCTTCTGAGTTCTTCTTCGACACAGGAAGACAACTCCAGACAAATTGCTAATAAAGGTACGTCAATATCTTCTCATATGAATAGATAAACAATATGAAAGTTTCTCGACACAGTTATCAATTCCTGTTTATAGATCAGGAGAGTGATAAAGAAGGGGAATCCTCTCTGCGACTCCATGATGAGGAAGAATTTCCCCCTGTCAATGCACACAATGGAGCAAACAAGCAGAAATAAGGAAACGCCAAACGATAAACCAACAATCAGAATTTTGTTTTTTGTGGAAATCGAATTTGAATGAAATATTGACCATATAATCATAACCGAAACGTGTAGTAGGTATTTTATTCTACCCAATGTACAAAATTGTTTTTGTAAATACATATTTATAAAACATTCAGTAATTTATTTAAGATTCGGGGATTTTGTTATGCATAAAATATTTGTTATACAATAAATGTATTACTTGATACAATAATATGATGGTCTTTCAATCATTTTTAAACCATTATTCTAATTAATGAATTTCTTGTAATAATACCTACTCGCTTTTAATTCTAATGACCCCCAGTTTATCAATGTGGTTATTCTCTGAATGTTATCTTCACAGATATTTTAAAAGCAAAACAGTAATTTATGTGGTAAACACTGTCATATGCAATGTGTGCGTTAGTCTGCGCCATGGAGAAATAGAGAATAGATTTTGTTTTTATACCATTGATTTACGGCTTGTCAAATGAAAATAAACGTTATACTTATTATATTTACTCAAATATATAGGAAATTTGATTTAGAAAAACTTAAGTTCTTATAATACACTCGATTACCTTATATCTCGATCTTATTCTATATGCAAATCAATATCTATGGATAAATTTCTATTCCTTACAACTCCTACATCTTATAGGAGGGTATTTAAAAAAATTGCATTCGATTAACTTGAAAACACGAAAGGTGTTACAGAAATATAGACTATTTCGATTCAGAAAGTTTATTTCTATGACAGGATGTCTAGGTATTTGTGTATTTTTTCACTTTTGTAATTATGTCAAAAATGTTGGTAGAAGATATTTTAGCTGATGTTAATTCTATCAAGAATAAGAAGATTTATAATAACGCCTGATGGGAGCAATTTAAATTTTGAAGAATTTTGACTATTTAAAGTCTCAACAAAAGTTTGCAGCTAGCAGTGGTATTTGGGTCACTCTATAGAGTGTTGAATAACAAATTTAAACTATGTTTTATTATAATTATTAATAACTGTAAATCTACTATTAATTCATCAAATTTTTAGAAATTCTGTAGGTAATTCTGAAAAAATTCTCCATGCATTAAATAAAGTAGACTTTATTTAGGCCTACATATGCATAGAATAAAAATAATTATCAAATGAATTCGTGTCAAATATGTAGTAGAAATATGAAATATCAATCTAAACATAAAATAGAAAAACATCATAAATAGCAAGACAACTACTATGGCATTTTTCTAAATGGAAGCTCAATAATAAAAAGTTCATCTAAAACATAAATGTTAAATATTAAATATCAGAAATGTATAAATCAAAACAGTAAAAAATAATCATATCTGCAGTAATCACTCCACCGGTTATAACTTATCTAGATGTAGTTATAGAATTCAATTAAAAATTTCTTTATGAGAGTAATTTTTCATGGTGTGGACCGCTAGAAATTTTGTGATAGATCATTATATACCTAATAGAGAGAACTGTTTTGTGAAAACAAAATAATACAAAAAGGTAAAGTAACAGCATTAGAAAACAACTGAGCTTTTAAATGAGTTTCGTTATAATGATCCATGGTAAAAAAAATGGATATTTGAAGAACCTGAAAAGGAATCCTTTTTTAAAATAGACATGCTTGAATATAATATAGTATGTTATAATATAACCGTATGTATGAATATGAATAGGTATATGAGGTTTTTTGACATGGAATTGTAATGAATATTATAGATTTAGTAAAGATGTGAGTTTCATAATACTGAATTTAACGTTCATCAGTGGTAGGAAAAGGATAGGATATTTAAAATAAAATAAAAACAAAACAAAAAAATAATCATAAAGAGAATACGAGTGTTAATTCACCTAAATCCATAAAAATGGATTTTTATGGATTTAGGTGAATTTAGGGTCGAGACTCAGATACAAAGACACGTGATGAATTATATCGCTGTTATAAGGGAAGACCTTGAAACTGATTTTAGTTTATAAATAATCGTTTTTATGGGAAACAGTGGTCTCTGTAACCAAGTCTCGACCCAAATTCAATTTCTATTAAAAATACTTAACACGCGTATTATAGGTGAGACAATAGAGATTCAAATGTGTGAGAAATTTCAGATTTTAATTTTGTGTATTTGCCCCTATGAACATACTTATATACCTACTCATAGATATCAAAACGTTTTATTGTCTCAATCAAGCACACAAAAATCGGATTTCTATGTATGCTATGCATATATCTATACTCAAATTGGAGTGCATAGCCTATATAAGTAAATACAATTGGACGTATTCTTAAAAATGCATATCATTTTTGTATAAAATTGTTTCAGATATCACTGGTATTTGTTCTGTTGTAATGATCTCTTTCATTCATCATTGGATATTTATAATTGGCCGTTCGAGGCCCCCGTTGATTGGCTCCCGAAGTGTGATGGTCATTATTTATTGGTCGCCGAGGATTATCAAGCGTTGCTATGTTTGACATTGGATATTGATTGCGATTTCTCGGCGCTCTACTCTGATTGGTTCTGGAAGTGTGATAGCCATTGTTGATTGGTCGACTAGTATAGTAATCTTCCGCAGTTCTTGTAGGTATTTCATACGCTGAAGCCGGTATGTGGTGATGTGAGGCAAGATTGGGAAGTGGTTTAGGCACATATCGATCTGAATTGAGAGCGGTACTGTTGGTGGAGGTGGAACTGCCGCCGACAAAATTTGATTTAGCGGTGTAGGCCTCTGTGGGATTTGGATAATCTCCGCGAATAAGAAAATGACAACACTGAAATTATGCGAATAAGATTTGCGTTAAAAGAAATATTGCGACTCCTTATAGAATATCACTCGGAACTTATTGTGAAAAAATCAAAGTTATCAAAGTTACTTCTTTGGGGTTTCTGCCTCTATACTGACAACAGACCATCAAGAGACCAATCGGTACACCCAAAACGAATGGAGCAAACGCGATCAACCAACCAACCACATGGTAGCGCTCAGGAATGGTTTCCTCCCCAAATGTTTGATATTCATGCGGGCATTGTATATTGGGTTGGGGAGAAGTCGTATTTGTAACAAACCAAATAAATGCAGCCTGAAAATAGACACATGAAATCATTTTATCTAGATGCATGAATATACAAATCGAGTTTATTATAAATATTAAAATGCTTAATTTATAATGGCTAAAATTTAACATCGGGAAATTATTAGATTTGTCGAAATTTCAAGTTAGTTTTTAAAAAATTAATAATACAGAGGGTTTTTCAACCTGTCTTCCCAAATAGTCCCAAATATTAGGTAGACATTCACTTAGCAACTAAACTATCCAATCAGAATCTTACTGACTTAATATAATCAAATATATTAAACATTCACATAGCAACTAAACTATCCAATCAAAATCGCGCCAGTATAGTTCATTTCCAATCATTGATTGCATTTCCTATACGAAGCAGTTTTATCGATTTTAATTGATTTGTGTAAATAGAATGAGTTTGTTTTCAGGATTTAAATGTCGATAATAAGCTCGTATACCACAGATATAGCATGGAATATTCCTTCAAATATCAGGGCGAATAATTTCACAAGAGGTCTTTCAATTCTTTTGGATCGAGCTGAAATCATTTAAATAAACTGGTTTATGTATATGATTGAAACATTAAAAGGAAATATTTAGAAATATTTAGCTCAAATAAAAATTACCGTATGCGAAAATAAATCCAACACTTTGACCAATCACAATCAAGAACATACCTCGATCGATATAGTGATTGATAAGAGTTATCCAATAGAAACCGGACTAAAATCAAAATAATTGATACAAACTAAAATAGAACCTTTGGGTTCCATTTAAAAGTAGAGAGATCACTCATTAACGATCACTAATTCATCCTGAATGATGAAATAGATAGTTTACTTACTCGAATTACTGTGGTGAAGCTGAGTGGAAATAGAATAACCAATGACAATGCAACTGCTATTCTATAGCATCGAGTCACGTGACGTTCAATAATTTGATAGTGACGAGTCAAGTAGTCCAATCCACTCTCGATTACCACAATCAACAGAAAACTCTACAAAAAATGGAAAATCTGATTGAACTCGCCTCGATCGTTAATCTATTAGCTGTTACAGTTCACAGAGTTATTGTGGATGATTATTATCAGAGTTATTGTATTATATCAAGTGAAGAAAAAAAAGATTTTTCAATTTAATAAATTTCTCACTTGAGATATCAATAGGAATAGAAAATAGGACAAATAATAGACAAATGGTAGGGCCTTGTAACTCGAGAATTTGCTAAACACGTGTGGCATCACCACGAATGGGACCGCCCAGTCAAATGCCACATAACATCTCGCATAATCGATTGAATAACTCGAGGCAAGAGCTTGAGCTGTGAGGATTGTGGGCAGCTGCTGTGTGACACCGATTATAATCACCACTATGATCCACGATCTGTGACATAAAAGCATTCCCATAAAAATATTAACATTAAAAACACGAGTGGTAATAAAATTCGGAGGAATTTACAGATGTTTCTTGAAGAAAGAGTTACCAATCCACTTGCCCATGATGGGAAAAGATCCCGACCACAAACCAGAAGATATTGACAAGTGTACGAATGTCGATATTAAACCCTAAAATATCATTAAATTCGAATAACAGTTTTCAAATTGAATATCTATAATTTCAATAGTCAAAACTTTTTTTTCTTAACAATTTGAGTTCTTCTGAAAAATATTTTAATAAAAGTTTAAAGAATTATAAATTTCTGATTTACCCAAACCATTGGCTCAAATAAAAACTGATCCCAAAAATTTTCAGCCACTGGAATAGTCGCTGCATAATTGTTATAATAGCGTTTCATGTATTGATCGCTTTGATTGGCCGAGTCACTATAGCTGATGTGAAATGTGATCAAAACAGAAGACAACAAGATTAAAGCGATCGGAGCCACAAAATAAAGAATCTGAAACACATAGACATATCGAATAGAATTAACAGTATAAACTAATCAATATTCAAAAAATTTCTTACCCAGCCAAATATTTTAGCTCCTGCCATAACCACCATGCCAATAAGAATCCATGTTATCACTAAAGGAACAATATTTAAACCTTGTTTTTCATACCACAAGGGGAATTCACGACTTTGATCAATAGAAGCAGTACGCTGCATTACATATCGTCTGAATTTTAATAGAAAAAGTATTGGGATTCTTAAACTGTAGGCAATGTAAAAATTCTTTATCAGTGTAATATATGATAAAAGCTGATTGAAACAGATAAAATACAGATTTTTGCCTTATTTGAGTTATGAAATTATTGACAGCTAAAATCTAGTGGATTAATTTTATTATTCTATGCATGTAATGCCAATCATCAGCACTATTGACTTATATGACCATCATTAGTATTTATGTACCTACAAGTAAAACTGTTCTTCAGCAGTGGGGTTTCTATAGACCAACTCAGATCCTCTAAAATAACAAAGAAACCAAGAGGGTTATAACTCAGAGGTAGCAGAGTAACAACAAGTGCACCACATGATGACTCACTCTACACAGTCACCCTCCTGCCATTGATTTTCACATGAGCCCCACATATACGATGCACCAATACAGAAAGTTGAGTCACAGTTGTAAAATGTGAAGAAAATGTAGGACAGTGCCTGTGACATCAGACCACTTACATAGATCATACTGATCATATGTCGGACAAACACTGCTACACCAAACCCTAAAAATTAATAACAATCTTTCTTTAAATGAGAGCTTTGAATTAATTTTTCAAAATTTAATTCACAGGATAACTGAGAAACCTATAACACCAAGAAGGCATACTTCTTGGGTTTGTGCTCATTTGACTAAACATTATCAAGCAATTTGTCAAGCTTAATGGAGATTTAATTATTAATCTATAAGGTGAGTGTTTACCAATGCTGAGTGGGAAGAATCTTTCAAAAAGAGATAAAATTCCCCTTCCATAATGACATCCCAATCTCAACTGAAGGTAAATTATTGGGACAGAGAAAAACACAAGGAACAGAATGAATTGAACTAGTGACCATCCTGAAAACAAATAAGCATTGTAGATAAAATGACAAAAAATTATTGAGCTTCCAATCAGTTTAAGATTATTAGTTACCTGAACCAAAAAAATGATCTATAGGTAGTTTTGAAAATGCAGTTACATTCAATGTACAAAGAATTGCCAAAGAAAATTGAATGATATTCCATATTGGTTTAGCATCATAATCGACTAAATCATTGTCCTTTGAAAACATTCTTCTAAAAGATATTTTACATGTCTAGAATAGAAATATAGAAAGGCAATATAATAACATTATGTAATGTGAAAATATGACTATTTTAATTCTTTATCTTGATATAATTTTACCTTTTAAACTACATATTTCCATAGATATTAAATTCCTTATAAATAGATAGATAAAAGAATTTAAACTTTATTTTAGTTTGTTAATGTAATATCCATAAATCTTAAATAAAAGTGAAAACACTTATAGAAGATTGCATGTTAATACATAGTTAATTGGAAAGGCTTAAGGATTGAAAACTTTATTAAAATATAAAAATATGTTTTAAATTACAATTTAAAAGAAAACAATGATATTTCAATTCTAGAGCTAACATTTTAAATGAATTTAAAAATGTATAGTTTATAATTTTTTTATCAGAAACATTTTATACTTTAAAGAAAACCATAAACATATTTTTTTAATGCCTTAATGAATGACAAATTTTTTATAATGAAATGATCATATTTGCAAAGCAAACTTTTTAACTGTGACTAAATCAAGTTACAAATAAACCGTATGATAAATAAGTATACAGTCAAATCTATGTAAGTTGAATCTTCAAGGACTAAGGAAAAAGTTCAAATAATCTGGAATCAAATTTTTAATATGTAAGTAATTGTATTGACTTCTTTTTCACATCTAAAGTATTCAATTTCCGCATATGTACCCAGTCTAGTGATAGCCTACATATTAAAGTTAAAGTGTGCCCAGAATAAAAATTAGTATTACATATTATTTGAGTAATAAATCATGACAATTTGGGACTTTGATCAAGATAGCCAGAAATTTGACTGGTGCAGATTCGAGTTAAACAAACATTTCAATATGTATATGTTGTGGCCCATTAGAAACCATAAAATGTTCTGAACTATCAGACCAGGGAACTTTTATTATAATAATATAATATAATTTGGGAAGCTTGTTTCAAACTACTAATAAATTTTATTAACAAACTTATAATTAACTACAGTAATTATGTATATTATTTTATTGAATTATTGGTTCTCAAATGTTCGGTAGTTCGGATGTTTCCAACCAGTTAGGAACCATAAAAAAGTTCTTTATTGGGCCCACCAGTTCAGATCTTTTTGCAATTCCTAATTGGTTGAAAAATACTTATAGGCATACACAACATACATTAAAAGGTTTTGTGTTTCAAATTTTATTCGAGTTATCCGGAAAAGAATTACTAATTAAAATCTAGCATCATACAACCTAATTTATGTGCAATGAAGAATTAACAATTCCGGTGGCCTTTCAAACTATGGGTGTCAACAATGAATTTTATGTTTGACGTATTAAAACTAAAAATTTAAAAACAACTATTACTTTAGAAATTTACATTGTTATCAATGAAAAAATATTTTTTGATCTTCAAAAGTTTAATTTAGGATTACAATTTTTTTCTAATAATGTTTGTGACAACCATGGAACATTTTATGCGTGAAACATTTTAAGTAAAAAATCAAATTGCTACAATCCTTAATTGTCTTTTTTTGTTGTAATCTTTCTCATAAACGAGTTTTATTATAAATTTTTAAATCTGCGCAGTTTTTACGTCAAGTCAGCTTGTAGCAGCTTATTTTGTAGAACACGTATTTCTCGAAACTTCACAGCTTTATCTCTTTATATTTAATATGTCTAGTTCTAATTCTAACACTGATCCGAGAAGACCAAGTAAAATACACAGGTGCAAAATTTGAACTATTGTTTCTAGTATTACTGAAAATTATATTGTAATCCTTTTCATCAAGCTATTCTGTACTATGCTGTATTTAGTTAATTTTATATTTCAAATGGCAAAATAGATGCTCAAAATAAATTCTACTAGGTTTAAAGTATATTAATGTATTTAAGAATAGTAATAATTCACTGCACTGCAAATAAAAAACATTAACTTGACAGACAAGACCCACTTGTCAATATGGTTAGATATAAAGTATAAGATTTACCATCAACTTGATGTCAAGCTATGGATACAACCAATCAGATTCAAGCATTTCTGTCTATAACTTGACAGACCCATTTGTCAATATGGTTTAATGTTTTTGATTTGTATATCTGTCTATCTTACTGAATTAGGATAAACTCAGACCTAGGAGAAGTTGTACCTATGTTTGATCTATAAATGTCTATTATGATCTTTCAATCATTCCCCTCATGGGATTTTAACTTATGCATGGATTATCTTACATGACTATATATTGTATGTACAATATTTAATAAAATTGTTTACATCACAATCAACTACAAATTGACATTAAGTCTGAGGTTACCTATCTTTTATGCATGAGGTTCATTTAAAGCAGAAATCATATAATTAATAACAAAATAATTAGATAATTCATAGATAATAACTGGATTACATATATTTTGTTCTCAAAAGATAGTTTTTGTGCCTCTATTAAGTATTGACTGTGAGCCATTGATCTACATTGTATGTAATATGGAATTCAATCAGACAGAGTGGATATAAAGCTCCTATTTATTCTTTTGATGAGTAACAGAATCATGCTTCTTGAGGAAAATTTTTCCAATTAAATGTTCAGCCCTATGTACAAATTATCAATTACTACTTATGAAGATTAAAAAGAATCCAAACTATGTTGATTAAAATCTAAAACAATCTGTATTTTTCAGATTGAGTATTTAACTTATGTAAGAAAATAAATTGAATAACTAAGAGAGAATAGTATAAATCTTCTAATATTAAAATGATTAAATTATAGTTTTTTATAAAATGTAATATATTGCCAATATCTGCCTCTTGTAAATTCAATAGTCTCTAAAAGTTTCATTATAATTTATTTGTTTAATGAACATGGTAGTCAGACTATAAATTTTATAATATTCAAGATAAAATATTTAGAAGAATTTACCTTTTTTCATTGTATAACAATCCAAATTTATTTCTTATTCTGTCAAAAAGTAGAAAATAACTACTTGTCTATTTACTGCTTTAGATTTAAACCAGCTTCTGCTGAGACTATAGCTTTAGACCCAACTCCTGACTACATGAATGTATTGGGAATGGTTCTTAGTATGTGTGGTCTGATGTTAAAGGTACATATTGAAGCTTATAAAATTATTTTAACAGAATATTGAGAATTATTATTTAAACCTAATTTCTAATGACATTAGATGAAGTGGGCTGCCTGGCTAGCTGTTTATTGTGCTTTTATAACTTTTGCCAACTCAAGATCTTCTGAAGATACAAAGCAGATGCTGAGTAGTTTTATGTAAGTTATTATATTTAATAATTCAAATTTCTAACACTATTCTTATTTTCAAATCTTTATCTACTAGCTTTTATTCTCTGGAGGGTAGGAAAACATAGTTATTTTATTTGACAACAAAAAATTTAAATCTCAAAGACTATTAGAGAGCAGAGAACTCCGTCCTTAATCACCCAAAGGGGTTTAAAAAATTTGAAGCTTGATAGTATTTATAAAAGAAAACCCAGTGATAATGGATCCATCTATGTCACCTATTATTTTATATATTTCTTTATTAATATTTGATATTAAATATTGTATTGTGCTATCTAATTCATTTATTCATTTCAGGCTATCCATTTCCGCAGTAATAATGTCATACATGCAAAATCCTCAGCCAATGACCTTACCCTTCTAGTGATATCCATTTTTGTGTATTTGTTTTAGCATGGTGAAACATTTTATTATTGTGCCCAAAAATTTTTCTTGTTATAAGTATTCATAAATTATACAATTATAATAATATATTAATATTATTTGCACTTTATAGTTTTTAATTTTTGGAATTGCTTAATATTATTATCTTTTTTGTTTAATCAACACTAAATCATTTCTATTTTGAATGTAATTTTTATCAGTATAATAATTCGATTTTGTAATAATTATGTTTTGTTTTTCTTAGTTGAAATGACTTCAATTGGTTAGAAATATGTAGTCATTTTATGTACATATTTCAAATACCTATCTTCCTTTTTAGTCTGAGATAGGATCAATTGAACTGCCCAAGGGCACCTACAATCCCTTAAATAAACGAATGGTTTATGTTGGTGAGCTGAATTTTCCCTTATTTAATAAATGCATGGTTTAGTACAATGTAATTTTAAATCCTTTTTGAAACTGTGTGTACTTCAAGATTTTTATGGGATAAGAAAGTCTTACTAGCAACCATGTCGAAATACCAATTCAAATTTTATGATCATAAATATTGTAATATACTTTGTGTTCAGGTGGGATTCCTGAAGAAGTGGATCAGAAAATTTTGCATGCAGCATTCATTCCATTTGGAGATATTGTTGACATTAGCATACCTCTGGACTATGAGACGGGTAACTCACCATTTACGATTATTCATGGCGGAATCTTGAAGTTACTCAGGCGCGCCGCTAGGATTATATAAAAGGGGGGCGTTTTTTGAATAGGCGCCATTTAAAATTTTGGTACCTATTGTTCGAACGCAGCCCACATTAACCAACAACAGGAGAAAAATCAATGAACCAGCCTACGAAAGAGGCGCCATTTGCGAAATAAAGGGGGGCGTTCGACCCAACGCCCCCCTAACGGCGCGCCTGTTGCTATGTAACCCTAACCCTAGATGGAATCAAATGAAATTCATGTGCAATCATTTCTTTACTATTTTAGAAAAACATCGTGGATTTGCATTTGTTGAATTTGAAGCACCTGAGGTTTGTAGTTTTCAGAATACGGAGTTCAATAAATAAGGAGACTGCAGTTACTGTGGACATAGAAATTAGTAGAGACATAGTTCCTTGCGTCTAAATTATATGAATAGAGTAGGATATCTATGAATGTTTTTGAAATTGAAAATCAATAGATATTTAGGTCACAATTGCTGCGTACATATTATGTAGAAGTCGGATTGTTTTAATAGAGAATGTAATCCGATTTCTATGGCTGCGTGAGTTGATGCGTGTTTGGCATACGCAGCAGTAAAATGGCAGAATATAAAGAAGAACAACGCTATGGGATTAAATTTTATTTTAAGATTGATAAATCTGGTAAGGAAACGTATGATTTAATACAAACTGCCTATGGAAATAATGCTTTAAGTCGTATATGACTGGTACAAATGATTTTCTGAAAGGGAAGACTCAGCAATAGGAATTTTCAATGAAATTTTATTAATTGGATTCCATAGCAAATTCCAATTTTGGGGTTGGGCGATGGCAGAAGCGTATCGAAGCAGACGGAAAAAATTTTGAAGGTTAATCTATTGTTTTTGGACAATCGGATAATGTTTCTTAATAATTGCTTAATACAAATTTTTGATTATTCCAGTCTCGTTACTTTTGTTCGCCCCTCTTCCGTTGTTGACTTTTTTAGAAAAAATATTTTGATGCCTATCAACCACTTAAATAAAAATGTCAAGTGAATAGAATCTTTTAGATTAAAACTAGTTTCTCGTGTTAAGCTTGACTGTATTTCTCTTTCAATTTTATTTAGGATGCTGCAGCCTCAATCGATAATATGGTAAGTTTATTATGACTGCTTGTGCATGTAATTGTTGTAACTTGTAACGTACAGAATTAATCAATATAATTATAAATTTTACATTCGATCTGTTGTAAAACACTATCGAGCATTTTGACAACTTCTTAAGCGATCAAACAAAAATGTGAAACGATAGTGATTTACATATTTATTACCCAGAGTTTATTTACTTCTTCCATCACATCGATCATACCTACGGCTACACATTGCAACATTTTTGAGGATTCTCGTCAATATAATTCTTTCCATCAACAACTTTTCTAATGATGGGGTGGGTCGATGCTTAATATTGACAATGTGTATTGCTGATTCATGGATTGAACTTACTATTGTGCCTCCATCCGAAATTGATTTCCTACGCAGTGAGGTACGACGCTTCAACTTGCTGCCAACAGTAGACAAAACCAACAGCCATCTCGACTACTGCTCAGGCGTGGCGGAAGATACGCGAAATGAACAATGTTTAGGGATATCAATGCTTTCCTATTCTGTCTCTTCTCTCAACAGCATGTTCCACCTTTTTCATAGGAGCGTCTTATTCCGAGTATGCGGAAAGATGCACAGCATTGATCACAATGAAAAACGGAACAAAATGTCAGCGTGCCTTACTGGTCGTCAAGTCCCATCTGACCTCCAACAGCCTGATAGCAGCCAAATTCATCATCACCCCTGAGTTACTCGAGATTGGGTTCAAAGCCACCGCAGAATTCATCAGTTACAAAAACAAAATGGAGATAGAGGAGGAGAGGCTTGAAAGGGAAGAGAAAAAGAGAGAGGAGGAAGAATGTCTACAAGCGGATGACCTTGACTGAATCTGAGCGCAAAAACTATTTGCGGGACGTGAAGAACAGCTGAGAGGCGGAAAGGATCAGGACATATTTTCAAAGATTTTATTATTTGCAATATACCGTAAAATAGGGGTTCTGTAACCTGCGATATTATCACAACACATTTTATGCCTATTTAAGTAATTTAGTTTTAAATTTCGTGGAATATTTCAATTTTTAAATGCTCTCCTCTGTCGAATTGCATTTCTATGCTTCGCATTTTTTATTTTGTGAATTAATGAATGAATTTCCTTTAGAATGAAAGTGAATTATTTGGTAGAACTCTTCGTGTGAATACAGCTCGACCAATCAGAATAAAAGAAGGTTGGGGCCGTGCAAGTGCGTTCTATTGATTTTTAGATTTGATTGATTGTTGTTAGTGATTTATGCGTAACCATAATTCATTTTCAAATTGTTTATTGTCAATTATAGTTTGGTCTGATGATAATTGGTTGAAAAAGTATGGAAATTCTACGCTTGAATCTCAACCAAAATTAACGAAAGATAATGAAAAGGCATTAGAGGTCAAATCTGCAGATAAACGTCCAGCCGATAATAATGTTAGTTAATAACATTATTTCAATATCATTTTCTCTATTTTGTTCACTTTGTGCTCCTATTTTTGTTCTGTATTTTCAACTCACTCTTTCTTAAGTTGCTCATGACAGTTTTCTTAAAATTGATCGTAGACCTCTTGATCTAATCCATATCTTCTCATTTCTATCGGGCTAACCATTCTTTAGGCAATTTCTATATGCAGGGTCTCCAACCTTTGTTAATAACAATCTTGATTTTATCCTTCTAAAGATATTCTTCGCTGGATTAAACGCCGTAATACTTCAGTTTATCCTTGTATTGACAATTCTATTTTATATCCAAAATCTTTCCGCTATATCGTATCTTCTTTAAATCTAATTCTGCGCATTCTCATTTTATTCGTAAAACGTTAAATAATGATATTCTTTCTAGTTTATCATCTTTCTCTAATCTCTATTGTTAAGCAATTGAATAACTCTGAAGACTTTTGTAGCTGTTATTTGTTTGTTTTTTACCGTTTAATATTCGTTGATTAGAATTTGCCACTGATGAAGTACAATAAACGAAACTATGTTAAATATTTTTGTTATCCCTATCCATATTTGAATTGCAGACTGAAAGTGAAGTTGAGTCAAAGAAGTCGAAATCTGATTCTTCACTTCCTTGTGTTTATTTCGATGTAAGAATTGGCTCTCGAAATGCGGGAAAGGTTGTCATGCAACTAAGACCAGATGTTGTACCCAAGACTGCGGAAAATTTCCGAATGCTTTGTACTGGTGAAAAAGGCTTTGGCTTTGCTAATTCTAATTTTCACAGAATAATTCCAGGATTCGTAAGTTCAAGTTCCATTTGTCGATGTTGTGATTGTTGTAATATTTGCAGGTTTTCGTCCTGGAAGTAATCTTGTTGTAATTTCATGGAAATATTGATTTTACCCATCACTATAATGAGGTTATTAAAGCATCTCCTCGGTATATCTTGATATTTAGATGTGTCAGGGTGGTGATTTCACACGTGGTAATGGTACTGGAGGCAAGTCCATCTATGGTCATAAATTCAATGA
This sequence comes from Monocelis spectator, assembly GCA_036784945.1. Taxonomy (NCBI): domain Eukaryota; kingdom Metazoa; phylum Platyhelminthes; order Proseriata; family Monocelididae; genus Monocelis; species Monocelis spectator. Next base: position 1,527 of record JAYMFX010215535.1, on the reverse strand, counting down.
TGAGAATTTCACTCTCAGACACGAAGGTCCAGGTAAGTCATCTTCAATCGCAACAATCTAATTTTACTGATTATATTTGCTTCTATAGTACATTGTTGTCTATCCTAAATAATCATTTACTTAAATTTACTGTTCATTAGGTACCTTATCGATGGCAAATAGTGGTCCTAATACTAATGGCTCTCAATTTTTCATATGTACTGCTAAAACTGATTGGTAAGTCCACTTCATTTCCTAATTCATAAAGATTTAAGTTAGGGAAAGTGAGGAAATTATTTGAAAGTATTGATTTTAAGTTTATTACTCAAGTTCTATTTTCAAATCGTTTCATTACAGGCTTGATTGTAAACACGTAGTGTTCGGCAAAGTTATTCAAGGATTAGATGTTGTCAGGAAGATGGAAGTAAGATTCAATTCATAGTAATAGTTAGAAACTGATAGTATTGAATGATGCTAAAATAGATTTATCTAATTACATTTACATATAATATTACTAATATTCTATTTGAAATAAAGTGACTCTTATAATCGGCAAATAGGAAACTGCTTAAATTTCAATTAATTTCTATTTACCTACTATTTTAGGCTGTCGGCACTAAGGATGGTAAACCTAGAGAAAAAGTTTCTATTGTGAAATGTGGAGAGATGTAGATTGTAATTCTCTATCTAACATAATGTGTAAATAATTGTATATATATACTGCTTCATTTGTAATAAAATAATAATTTTACTGATTTTTACCTCATTGCAATTAACAAAAGCAGCACATGCAAGAACTCAATATAACCCAAGAAAACAATTGTGTTAATATATGTTCCCGTCATTATTATCTCTTAATTGGATAAAAAAAAATACCTAATTTATAAAGAATCATGCAGAGATTTAGGAAAATGAAATTGCAAGCAAATTCATATATTTTTAACTTACCTTTTGAGAGTGGTGTAGTTTAATATGAAATTCTGATGAGTCGAGCTTTAAGAATTAATTAATGATTCTTATATAAAGCGAAGATTACACGACGCAAATTTTCCTGCACTTATCTCTTAATTTTCATTATAATGCTTTGTCAAACAAAAAGATAAAGTTATCGCTGTTTAAATATTACTTAATAATAAACAACTATTAAGAAGCGGTGAAGTTATAAATAGTTTCTGTGGGGTTTTATTTCTATTTCTCTAAGCGCTTCTATGTTGTTGTTTTCGTGATAAACTCTGGCGGGTTCGTTCCGGTAATTAGCTCAGTTAATAAGCTTTAATCGTGCTGTTATTTGCGAATGCATGAGGTTCGGAGATCGGGGAACAACAAAATTACTTCAGTTATGTCTGACAACTTTTTCTTTATTTAAATGTACAGATTACAATTACAATTACAATTACCTTAAAAATAAAAACTAATGTTGTCGGTCGGTGTTGTGTTTGCTGCTTGATTTGAAGCCACTTATATAGCTTCTGATGCATGGCTCTGCCAATGGAAATATCTCTGGCACCGAGTCAGAATTTCGTGTCGCAGAATCTAGAGTTTTCTGCT
>JAYMFX010215091.1:0-10787 GCA_036784945.1 Monocelis spectator | reverse complement strand
ACATTTCCTATACTTTTATATTCCTATCTGACATTTTATTTTACTCTTGAACATTTTTTTATACTTTTTAATTCGTAATTCTTTTTAATGCTACGTCAGACCTCGTGTCTTTTTTTACTAATAAAACATTTTTGATTTTGATTTTTTGACTATAATGAGAAGGAATGGACACTTATTGGACTAGGAGTGATACGATACAGACTTTGTCTATTTTTTTCCGTATTTTTCCTTATTATTATACATGTTTTGTTCTAGAGAACAAGGGGGAATATGGGATGAATGGCGATTTCGCTGGAAATTCAGACGTTGTTAGTTATGTTTATTATTATGTTGTTCTATATTGACTATCTATTGTTTCATGTCAAGTAGATATTTGAATAGGTTTTTGAATTTGAAATTTGAATGTCACCGGTAAAAGTAAGACAACCGGCAGAATAAACTTATTCTTGTGTAACGCAGATCGTCTTGAATCTTATAGTTTTTATTTCAGTTATTCATGTCAATAAAATCCAATGAGATTGAATAAAAATTATAAAAATGAAGGAAGGTGCATATAATCAAATATAAAATTAAAATGAGTGTAAGCATACAGAGATTAGATAAAAATATTTAAAGCGAGAATTGTAACACAAACATAGCAAAGTAAGGGAATAATACTGAAACTCCGAAACTATAAAATAATTCCTATACAAAAATAAATAGTGCTGAGGGATAAAGCGTAAAACTGAATGCTAAGTTTGCATTCTTCAATAATAAAAATATCTTTAATTAAATTGTTTGTCAGATAATGCAGGATTTATTGGAATCCAAGAACATAGATATAAACTGCAGGGTTTATTGGAATCCAAGAACACATAGATATAAATTGCAGGATTTATTGGAATCCAAGAACATAGATATAAATTGCAGGATTTATTGGAATCCAAGAACATAGATATAAATTGCAGGATTTATTGAAATCCAAGAACATAGATATAAACTGCAGGATTTATTGGAATCCAAAAACATAGATATAAATTGCAGGATTTATTGGAATACAAGAACATAGATATAAACTGCAGGATTTATTGGAATCCAAGAACATAGATTATAAACGTCAGGATTTAGTGAAATCCAAGAACACATAGATATAAATTGCAGGATATATGCGATAGGGAATTCTTCATAGAGAGATTCTCATATCCTGAGAGCCAATCAAATAATCTATCCTGACGTCACACTATTTCCGCGTATCGGAATCAAAGAACATAGATATAAACTACCAGATATACTGAAATCAAAGAACATTAAAGATATAAACTATTATCATAAATATCTGATATAAACAATTAGATAAATAATACTTGCGTATTGATATTTCGGTAGCTTTATTGACCAAGGCATTTTCCGAAAATCATTTCTTTTACTGACTTCTTAAATCGGTTGTCCATGAAAAAGTAAGTGATTGGATTCAAGACCATATTTAAGTAAGTAATCCTGACTGTAAAATCCATCACCTCATAACGTCGTCGAACAGTTTGATATCCAGCGGCTGCAAAAAGTGCGCCAATTTGATGTGGTAACCAGGAAATAACGAAAACTAAAACAATCAATGATGTGATTCGAAATGTTTTCATGAGATTTTTCTGTCTCTTTTTCAATGCATCCTGATTAGTCGATATCTGAGAAAACGCTCTACTCGACCGATAAATAGCTACCATCAAACCAGCATAGGAGATAACCAAGATCACAAACAATGCATAAAATGCAAAAACTGTGTGTAACATTCGCGCAATAGGAACTGCCCAAACTAACCCAATGCAGGCATGATGTTCCATTTCAAAGTAACCTTCGAAATAAGGCCAAATAACTATCTCGGCTAAGATTAGACAAACGATCACTAGCCAAGTCCCCATAGAAATGAAGAATTCCTTTCTTTTAGTTATGAACTGTTTATGCTTCAATGGCATAGACATCGCTAAACATCGCTCAACAGCAATCAAGGCGACACTCCACTTACTCACGTTACTTGCTGTTAGAAGTAGAATTTCGGTCACTGGACACAACCAATATGGAAGCATAGCCCAGATATTTGAACACATAGTCTTAAATAAAAGGAAACAACCCACCATAGATAAGAGTATATCAGATGGTACCATCACGTGATGGATATATGTGGCGCATGGTATCTTCCTCAAAGATCTATCAACAAAGAAGGCAATGTAGATAATTGAATTCATACTGAAGCTGATGATAATTACGATGGATTCATACAAACCCCAAATAATTTTTTCAGAAAGATAGCTTTCCGACATATCACAAGTAGTGTTCGTCATTGTGTATTGATGCCTGAGAGTATTATTATTCTCCTCAATTTTCCTTTAAATATTTCCCACTGCACTGATATACAGTCTGTGTATGATTGGGTTGGTGAGAATCAACCGGAACCAATGAAAATGAAAATACAAAATACCTGCAGTGCAATAAATTATTTAATTGTTTAAATGTGAAATTTGGAAATCCCACACAAATTTTCTGTTGAATTGTTGAATACCAAAAGAGCGTCGCACGCCTGCCAACATCTCGAAGATCTCCTTTGAAATGAGGCTTTGGGAATTATCAAAAAGATTCCATATGGCGAACCCGTGTTCTGATGGTATGCATGATGGTTCACCATGACCTGTCAACGCTAAATAAATTCTGCAAACGGGAAACTTTCGCCTCCGAATCACCATTCCATCTTTTGGCGAATCCCACAAAATACATGGAAAACAGTGACGGATGACTATATCACTGCGTCCCCCCAAAAGAATCTGATCGTCATTTGATCATATTCATAATTCCATATGGTTGTTGTGTAACGCAACACAAGAGCTCCCCAAAGATTCCTATCATCAGAAGACTATATAAAATCGTCGCTGCGATGCTTTCTTGTCAAATTTTGACAGGAAAGAAAGATGCGTTGACGACACCGTCCATTAAGACCTTGACCTTGAAAACCATTGGTCGGGCACTATAGATCAATTAACCCCAGTCGGACAGGCTGGTATTGTTATAAACGCTGATATATTTCAATTTTCCGAAAGAACCGTTGATTTCTCAAGATCCCGAGTTTCAGACTCCACCATATTGAACCTCTTCCCAAGTATCTTGATGCTATAAGAGATTGACATGGATAACTTTGACATGGGTCCTTGGATCAAATTTTCCTACACTAATGTGGCTGGTGCATCTTGTCTTATCAATCATCTCCGCTCTTTCTTTACAAAAATTTCTGCGTGCCCTCAGAACTTTCGACCAGAATTTTGAGCTGGATGCACGCAAGACTACCTTGACAAGACATCGAGTATCCTACGCTTATTTCCCTCAATCCTGGCAGAGCCGAGCTTGCTGCCAAGACATTCAAACGTCTCTTAATGTTGAATACAGGACTAAAGGCAGCCTCGATCATGTTCCAGTACACAAAGCTGCAATTGCGTAATACACCAGACCTGTACTGTAACGTATCACCAACAAAAATTGTTTTCGGTTAGCTTCTGTGGGATGCATTTTCATTCGTTAACAGACACAACAAATTCACCAATCAGAACATTTGTCCCATTTGACGCCAAACATGGTCTGTATTAGGTTCGGAATTGTATTAAAATTGTGTTTTTCATATATTTTTATTGTCATTGATTCAATCCGTACTTTCTTTGGAGGAAAGATAGAGCCGTTTAATAAATTTTTTAGTCATTTCAAGGTATTTCTTCTTGAAAAGTTTTGAGTACATTAAGCACGTTCAAGTTATTTCATTTTCTTAAATTGCATCCATTTTTACAAATCTTTCTTCTCCGCTTTGATATTGTAAAGGAATTTCGATAGACAGGTGCTATTGCGGAGTTTATTAATGCGATGATTTGGCTTTTGTTGTTTGTATATAGAATTGTTTTGTTTTTATATATTCCAGCTCGCGGCATGACGAATTAATATAATAAAAATGAATCTTATATATATAAATCTCTGCTCTGCGATACTTTCACATAACTACCAATACTTTTTATAGTTCACCATCTTAACGATGTTTTAAAAAAGCTGCAATGAAATTTTAGCTCAATTCATCAAAGCTCATAGTCGGAAAAATAATTGTTTGTTCAATAATATTAAGATCATATAAGAGCTTAGTGAAAAACAGTGGGAAATGTTTTTAATAACGATAGTCTGAATTCAAATTTTAAAAATATGAAAAAAGGGAAATTAGATTTTTTAATTATCTGTTTCTATTTCATATAGGTATACCTAATATTTTTTAAATTGTTCAAGTTTTTTGCGAATGTTTTACAGTATAATAAAAGTAGGTAATTGGGACTTAGATTATAATTGAGTAAAAATATGAGAAAACTATAAATTTCAAATCCTTATTTATTAACTGAATCTATTCTTCTACGGAATCGTCACTCCAATCCCAGTCTCTGAATAACACCTTATAGGTACCTAGATATTCATCAAGTCTTTTAGTTCATAACAAACCTTTAATTCATTCGTATAAGGCAATCTTTAACCTATGATATCTCCAAATTACAATGAATTCTTACAATTTTTGCGAAAATATTTAAATTTCTCTTAATGCATTTAAATATCAAGGACTAATCTAAAGAGAGAATGAATAACAATTAAAACTGCACTTAATTATTGTTAATCAATATTTTTATTCTAAAAAAATCAGCACATACATATCTTATAAAGCAAAAAACGATCAATATATTAATTAAAGTAAAAACAAATGAAAAAGGAATACTTCCAATGCATAACAATTCCTATTAACAAAATGACATTTGGCACAAAAATATTCATGCACAGATAATGAATTGATATGCTAATCGATAATATACATAGTCACTCGAGTAAAAAGACACATCTGCTCCCCTTCAAGTAGGTACCGTAGGACTTTTTTGAAATACAAAAATTATTAACTCGTTATGTTGTACACAAAAGATTTAAATCCAATGTATTGTTAAACATAATAAAATCGTTAAAACAACGACAGAGAAATTCATATTCTCGCAAAATAAGCTTGAATTAGTAAAATCTCAGTCATTAAATGTAATTAAAAGGGGAATATAAAAAAGCAATGCTAACAATAAAAAGAACAAACTAAAATATTGTGCCTCCAAATTATACATGTAATCTAATTAATTTGAGCACAAAATCTTTCATAAAAACCTCTTCTTAAAATACATTTACAATATCGATTGGCAATATACTTCTGATTGCATTGAAATATGAATACAAGAGTTCACTTTTACCAAGCCATAAGATCAAACCTCCATAAAATAAAAGAATGAGTAAGACCAAAAGAATGACACCAAGTAAAACATCCTAAAATAAAAAGTTACAATGTATGTAAACTGAATAATTGACATGAAAACCCATTTATGTATTATGAATTTGGTGTTATAACTGATCTGTATAAATCTCAGATGAGCTGCACATATAGAAATTCTAAAATAAGTTTAATTGCACCAAAAAAGACATTTAAAAAAAAATTGTATGAACTTAAATAAACATACCTTTAGCTTGGTTGAAAATTTTTTCTCATCAGTCACATCTTTTTGGGCTTTTAGAAACTTCCTTTCTTTCTTTTCCTTAGATAAACCTAATAATTAATTGAAAACAATAGATATTTATATAGGATTTGGATAAGAAGAATATAATAACTATGATTATATCAGTGGCGAATCCAACATTTACCAAATTTTTTTAAAAGGTGTAGCTGTACATGGGAATTTTTCTTGCCAAGTATCATGACTATGCAACCAGCATAGCATAAACAATTGATGAGCTTTTACAACTCAGAGGAACTCAATATCAGATAATATTTTTCTAATTGGAATTATTTTGCATTGGTTTATTTTTATGACAAAACCCAGGCAGAAAATTGGCCCCAAAAAGGGAATTTCCATAAAACAGTCATTTAAAAACTAATATTGTTGTCTTCAAACAGTCATATAGAGAGCTGATGCTGGTCCAATCTCTAAGATACAGTTTATGAATTTCAATAGATTTTAATGGTCTTAGGAGTCCCCTGGATCCACCACTGATTATAAATTAAAATTAATTGCAAATTATCACTGGGGCTTGATAAAATATTAGGTGACATAAGATATAGTGGATTTTACCTTATATTTTATGATCTTTTGTAATGCTAAAAATTGAAATTATTTAGTACAAATTATGCTATCTAAATGAATGTTTGCAGAAGGCTTCTTGGGAATATCTTGAATAACTTTTTTATTTGAGAAAGAATCATAAAAGATATACAAAAGAATTTACATACTTTATTTATGCTTATGCTTTTTATAATAGGTACATTATTTCTTAATGAAACATTTATCACTGATTAGCTAAACTAATTTTTTAACTTCCCTATATACTATATATATACTATATATAGTAAAAGTAAATAAAAAATATCCCTATATTTAGAGAATTATTTTACATTTTTGCTAGAAAACCACTCTATAGACCTGCTAATCATATTGACAATTTAATTGGTTAAAGTTAATCGTTTTATTATTTTTAAGCATTTTAATAATACTAAAAAAAAACTTTAAGGGAATTTTTTTTTTTAGTTCACAAAAGTATTCACATACCAATTTTCTTTCGGTACTGATCGACTGGAAGAATTTTTTGAGCATTTTTACGACCCATTAAAATATTTTTTAATTTCTCCGTTAATATTAAAGTTTAATATATTAAAGAAGATAAACAAATTGCATTAGTAGTTTTTATAAAAAAGCAAATCAATTGTGACTGTTATAACATTATATCTGTGATAAAAATAAAGTTACATGTTATTTTTGATATTTCTCAATTTTTCAAAATAAAAAGATCTAAAGAAATGAAACATTTTTTGTAAATTCATTATGTAAGTTAAACTGTTTATGAAATGAAAACATTGTTTTCATACAATATCAATTACGATTTTAGCATCAAGTAATTTTAAACTTTATAAATTGATGTAATTATCATAGAGATATCTACATTATTAAATCTAGAAAATAGAAGTAGCTCTGTGAATTAAAGTTAATTATATCAATCTAATTTATGGATATGCAGCAAACTTAAACGCATGTTACATGCTTTAATATATCGTTTTGTAGTTAATTAGTTTGAATGAAACAAAAGTTATTAATTTTAAAATCAAATATATATAATGAAAAAACCTTAATGTGATGATCAAGTAAAGAATTAATCTTTCAGAAATATCAAGTTTTTGATGTTATTTTCTTCCCTTTCATGCTTTCATAAAACCTAAACAACTAAATGATATTTTTTAAGCAATCCTGTACTGTAAATAAAGCAGAGCAGAGCTTGTAATCAGATCACCTCATATACTATATACACTTTGATGACATTCTCTATAAATGTCTATTAGGTAAGGTCAGAACATGGCTGAAGCTCCATTCTTATCTCACAAAAAGTTTAAGTCTTAAGACAGGTTTTAAGACTAAGAATTATTTTAAGCCTTTTTCTAACCTCACAAAAAGGCTATATCCTGGATTAAATCAAAAAATTGTATTTCCTATCTAAAATTGTGCTTATGAATTTATCGAGGAGGTCAGAATTGTAGGTCTTAAGAATTTAAGAATGATTCACATAAAATTCAAACTAAAGGTTAGGGTTGTAGCTAATATTATTCCTTTAAGAATGATTTTATAAAAAGAAATGAATGACTATATCCATAATTTAAAAACTATAAAAATTATTTTTTTAATTTAAAAAAATAATTATGCATAAGGTATTATCTGAATATTGAATAGGTATAATTATATTTAACATTTTATTCTAAGCATGGAAGATATTTTAGAACTTCAATATCATGATAAATATTAAATTATAATCTTAATTATTTAAAAATAATATTTTGGATAGCTGACATTGATTACCTGCTTTAATTCTTCTAATTTCACAATTATCAATGTAAAGAACATGGAAATATTTCTTGTAAAATTAATTTTGTTGATGTGATTAAAATAATTTGGTTAGTTACCCATATTTGTGAGTTATTTTTAACAATAAAGAAACAAATAAATTATATTTTAAATGATAAGAAAATTATGGTTTTTATCATAAGAGATTGAAATCTTTCTTATTTATTTTCATAGTTGAATAATATTTTCTTTAATTAACCATAAAACATTTATTAGCAGCATATTCAAGAAATGAATGAAAATGCCATAGGTTTTATTGTATTATCCTTATGATCATTGAATTTAATTTCATATCACAACTATTAATTTTTCAAGACTATAGATATTAGTAAGTAGCTATGCTATGCTTCAAAACATTTTAAGTATATTATAATATGTCACTTTTAACATAGATCTTTATGTAATAACCCAAGTAGACACTATAACTAATGATATTGAATTAAAAAATTTGCTTAATTCAATCTGAATATGTAAATATAATCAGAAATTTTTAAATTCCAAGTTACTCAACTTAACCAGAGATAATCCAAATAATTTTAAGTAAATTGTCTTAGCAACATTTTCAAAGGAATTATGTATATTATTCAAATAAACTTTTTTATTTAATTTATAACCATCTTTCTGAATTACAGCTAAACAATGAATATCCTGGCTAGACAACAGCTCCAAAATATAACCAGGTTATATTTAAAATCGCCTAAGTTATCACTTATGGTTGCAAGGACAACTGTGTCTATGAGCAATGATAGAGGCATGTTAGTTTATGAAAATAGCAATAAGAAGTATGTGATGATGGTGAAGAGTTTCTCATTGTTTACTTCCACTCTGTTTCTGTCAATCCAGCCATTTATTATCACTCAGATGTCCCTCAATGGACTTATGTCTTATGTCATCTGTGGTGGAATCAGTACTCTATCGCTTGGCACTCCATTCCTACTGCATTATTTGACAAAGTCTTTTGTAACTCAAATTTATTACAATCAAGCCTCTGATCTCTATACTGCAATTACCAAGTCAATTTTTCTCCGAGACAAGGCTATCGTTTACAGTTCAGAGGATACAAATGTACCTGATCTGACATCACCTTTAGCAACAGTTATGATCAAAGATAAGCCTTTACTTATTTATCTCGATCATTTTAAAGATGCTGCAACTTATTTTAAAATGTTGGATTTAGATTCAAATTCAATTCTAAAATCTTAAAGAGAAACTATACCAATCAATCACAAAACTATTATTGTATTTCTAGAATTTGAATGATGTATTTAAAACGGTTTATAAATTTTGACTCACATTTCTTTATCAAAATGATGTACTTAAAGTTATGCTAATAAAATTAAAATTTCTGTCTCCAATAAATGTTCTATGCTATAATACTTTGAGTTCTACTTTGAGCCTTTTAATTTTTAAAAATTAAATTCTGTGTTTAATTGATTTAAAAAATAATTCTTAAATTGATGTCAGACAAGTAATTATGTGAGCAAGTCGAATACTTCTCTGCTATAAAATGGTGATCTGTGTGATAAAGGATGAATAACATAATTATTCATTTTCTTTTTTCAGATGCCTAGATACGGGTTGTTTCCTATTTTGACTAAACTTGTCCGTACCTATTCCACTGTTCGGAATACAAAAACTACCGTCCTTTATAACAAACCCAGAGCTGATGGTAACACTGTGAGTTCGGTATTCTATTAATCAACTGTTCTAATTGTTATTGAGAATACAAAGAATATATCAGTCAGTAATAATTCCAGGAGCAACATTTCATTGATTTTCGTCGAGTAATTGCTCGAGCTGGCAATGGTGGCGATGGCTGTATTGCTTTCGAGAAAGTATTCCTAAATCCCAATGCGGGTCCCAGTGGTGGGGATGGAGGGAATGGCTCCCATGTGATATTTCAGGGTGGGTTTGTTCATACGGAAATATTTTCTCTATCAACAAAATGTGTAGTAGCCACCCTCTAATAAAATTAGACAGATATATTTTGATATTTTCAGTTATGAAGGGGGTCAAAGATCTATCTCATATAAATTCTCTCATCATCGGTAAATCAGGAGCCAGAGGTCAAGGAAGTAGTTGTCATGGAGCTTCGGCAGATCACCATGTTATCAATGTGAGTAATGTTATCTATCTGTGTTATAAATTGAAATGATTTCAACAAATATAGTATTTAATATGTTTACTACTTAAGTACTATTATACAAATAACAGTTTTTTGTATAAATTCTAAATTTGTATTTATATATGGTTTTGTTTGCTTGTGTTTATAGAAGTCGCAATATCATAGATAGAAATGGTCCTAATTCCAACCATAGACACAATAAGAAATGTAAAAGTAGTCATGGTGATATTATAAATACATGGAATTGATAAAAGCTTTTTTTTAATGTCTTGTTTTGTGCATTTTGAGTGAAATCAGATGATAGATTAGTTTATTTCATTTTCTAAATTGATATGGGATATTTCATTCAGCATTAGAAGATTGGGAGATAGGTACACATTTAGTGATGCCAATTTTAATCAGGATAAAATGGTACTTAGCAAAATGTATTTATTCAGTTAATGCTACAATTTGCTTTTAGGATTAGAAACAATGAACATTCTTATAGTAAAGTAATATCAAAAGACAATGCATACACAAGATTGGTGAATTGAGAGAGAGAGAATCTTAGCATTTAACATGGGGATGTATAGAATCTGTGAATATATGTTTAATATTGAGATTCTATTACTCAATAATATTTACACCGAAATATCCAATACGCGTGTTAAGTATTTTTAATAGAAATTGAATTTGGGTCGAGACTTGGTTACAGAGACCACTATTTCCCA
>JAYMFX010214980.1:0-10787 GCA_036784945.1 Monocelis spectator | reverse complement strand
TGGTTCTGGAGAACGGTGTTAAAAGCAGAGGAGTAGTCAATAAATAAAGCTTTGATAAGAGTATCCGGCTGTTCATCAAGTTTGCTTGCTATAAAATCAATAGTGAATAGTAAGGAATCAGTGTTACTGTATTTTTTCTTGTAAGCAAATTGTAGAGGATCTTCTTCAGTACTCATATCGGCAATGAATTTTTCATGCTTTTAAACTCGACTGTTCCAGATTTTCACTCTGTATTTTTATAAATAAACGTTTTTTTTATTATTATATATTTTTTTTACGTATTATTTGGTCGCAAGGTTTGAGAATTCATACTTAAAAATAAAATCGTATCGATATTTCTTATTTATTCACAAAAATGTTTTATTATTTATTGTAAATCATTCTGATTTAAACAAAAATTCTCTTTAATACAATAAATATTTTTTACTATGTTTTTTTTATTATTGAGCTATAAAGCATTTTATGAAACCGTCAATATAGCTTATAAAGATATGGAAAAAATGAGTACATATTATTACTACTGAGCAACTCGTTAGATTTCACTGTTAATGCAATGTTTCTTATGATATTAAAAAACAGAATAATTGACAATGCTATGATACTATACCTCCCGATAAATCGACATGTATATAGCTTTAATAAGCGATATTTTTCAAAAAAGAACTAGAGAACTATATTATATCTAAGAACATTTGTATAGAATTCATAGAATTGTTTTACTATTGTATATAGCTAATCTGTCAATTATGGTTTTATTGCTATTTCTGTTGTACACAATTAATTAATTAATGTTTAATATTAAAACCCTTATTCCATTATAAATGATACTGTTGGGATGAAACCTATCATAGTCATCAGCTGCATTATAGGGATTTTACTTTGTAATTATATGATAGGTATATATATATATATACCTGTTCCCACATAGTTTCATGTAACCTCTATATTTATTTATTTGCATATTGATTTGTACTGATTTTTCTTTCACATTTACAACAAAGCTATTATTATAAACAGATCAGTTTGGATTTAGTAACATCGCACGTTTGTATCTGAAAAATGTTACTAAACTCAAACATTGTAGGTAGGTATTTAAAGTAAATCGAGTAAATATAATTAACGAGCAAGAAAGTCCATATATTACGTAACCTATAACATATTTAACATTATTGAAAAATAAAATGCTCTGAATACAGATACCATAATTAAAATGCCGCTAAACGAACGATGAAATACCACGAATTTATATTTTTTTAATTTGGTTTATAATTCGTATTTATAATATGCATCGGACAAAAATGATTTAATGTGACCAAAATTAATGAAGTCTTATGCAATATGTAGCATATAAATTCAAGAAATAAAAATTTATTGAATGAATACAGTCAGTCAGTTAGGGGTACATAAGGATATATATATAGAGAGAGAGAGAGGGAGGGAGAGAGAGAGAGAGGGGCAAAGGTATTAGATTAGGTCCAATTTAGTATCTTTTGAGAGGTGATTAAATATGAAAATCTTAATTTGAAGAACCATAACAAATGGATCTACAATTACAATGAACAATACTTAAATGCACATTATGTATTTGATATGTTATCATCATGATCAATATAAAAAATATTTTCTGATAATATTCCATAGACATAGATCATTCATGGGTAAAATAACCCACTCCATAGTAATAAGTATTTATCAAAATAAATGGTTACAATATAATACATGTCGTAATAAAGTCTGATTTTATTTATAATAATGAAACAAGAAAAAGGATTCCCTAATATAATCATTGATTAAAATAAAGAAAAAAGTATAATTTCGAAATAAAATGATTAGAATGTAAGTAGTTGTAGATGAGGAAATTTAAATTTGACATATTGAAATTTCTTTTTAATTCGGCTTAACAAATCAACGAAAAGAAATATATAAAAAAAATAGATTTAAAATAGCATGTACCATAAGATTTTGCTACTGAAAGTAGTAGCACGATACAACTATGAAGAAATCTTTTTTTTAAAAATAGGGTAATAGAATTAAGAACATCTTGATCGGGATAAGCAATAAGAGAGGCTAAAGTTTTGTTGTCCAAATCAACCAATAATTTTCCATCTGTAATTCTAGTCGGGTTGTGTTGACAACTTTATTCATTCTCTACAATATAAAAACAACAACAATACAATAAGTAACAAATAATCTGTCGTTATTTAAGACTATTTTCATCATACAAAAATTGCAGCATATTAATTCACACTGCAAATAAAAGAGAGATTAATCTCTGCTTTCTACCATAAAAGGCAGATGTGTCTGTCGCCCTAAGTGTAAAATGAAATTATAGCGACATTCTAATCTACTCTTAAAAATGAAAATCCTACCATAGTCTCCATGTAGGCGATTATGCCTCGACACCTGCTGCTTCCAGTGACAGGCTTTCAAATATTTTTTGCAATGCTTATCACCATGAGAACCTCGAGGACTCTGCGCTATCAAATGAGGATCAACTAAAAAACAATGAATAGCAAACTAATAATTAGTCAGGATGCATCAAAATTATGAAGTTTAGTATCAGAGAAAAGCTGATACTACTTCATACTCACATTGCAATTGCTGTTTTCTAACATTGGGAGCTTCGAAATGCAACAAAAATGGTATTCTCAAGCTGTATCCACGAATAACCGCGAGTAATACGACGAAAAATAGCAGCAGAAATATCGAAGCAAATGGCATCATCCAAATGGGAAGGTATCCGTTCATTCTTTGAAACAAGAGACCAATAGATTCACCGAGTCGTTCGGAAGGATAAAGAACGAATCGACTTAGAGTTTCACTGACTGCGTCGAGCGGTGTCACATCCCAAAATGGATCAACCAAATATTTTCTAACAGCCTCGGAGCAAGGATCGGCCTGTTTAATTAAAAATTGTTGATTAAACCAAAGTTTTAAGGATTGCAACCAGTTGATATCTTGAATACCATTACATTCCCGATGATTCGATAATTCAGTTTGTATGGAGGCGTGACGATTAGCAATGGCCTCTTTATACAGACGAATCCAATTCCAAATCACACTCAAAATGAATAGAACCATGATGAACACCTGCCAGCTCAAAAATATCCTCCAATACTGTCGCGATTTAAACATAAGATAAATGACATAGAATGATGATAGGAATAGTAAAACATAAAATATACTGTCGAAATGCGTATTGACCTTCTCAAAAAGTGAATGATTATGATTGGAAGAATATGGTAGGTTTATCTGATTCGGATTGTCCACACTTAAATTGACAAACATATGCATAAAAACATTATTAACTTCTTCTGCGTTATCTGATGTGGAATTTAAATAGCGCTGCAAAGTTTGCAACATCTTCGAGTCAAAAAACAGTGTAGCATAAATGTAAACATCACGATTCTGTTTTGTAGACATGCTCTGTGACATTTGCCTCCAGAAAGAGACAACTAACTGTTTGTGTAGAAGCGAATATCGACTATTGTTGAGTTGAGGTTGAAGTGATACTTTCTTTTGACAATCTTGTGATGCTGATGACAAATCGGGAGTTTCAATGGCCTTATCCATTTCAAACATCATATGCGGATCTGAGGGTTTACCAATGACAGAGGCACAAAAATATAATGTAGCGAAAGCGAAATGCAGTAAAATTGTGTACATTTTGTTTAAAACCTAAAATAAAAAAATTAAAATACTTAAGCTTTTGCTATACTACATTTTTTTTACTTACAAATAAAATTAAACAAATAGTGTGTCAGCTTAGTCCATCTGATTTAAAAGGGATTAGAAATCATTACTAAACAAACACATAATACGATAGAATTTTAAAAAATCAGAACAGTAAAAAAACTTTTAAAATAATGTTTATATTGTATTGTACAAAACAAATCTGATAACATAGAAAAAACTAAAGTGCATGAAACCCGTAAGGACGTCTACATAAAACTAATTTAATGAATCTAAAAGTAATCAGTTCTTCACGGGAATCATAAAATGGGATGAGTGGAATACAAAATAGGCAGTCACTTGGCCTGGCATTAATTCTATTTATTATTCTAAGTCATCATCGTCTTGCTTCAAACTGTTAAATTTCTAAAATGTAAGCAAAAAATAACAATAAGAATACTCAAGATCAACTTGTACTACATTTTATTAAAATTCTGGATTATATAGTAATACTTACCTTTTTAGTTTCAGGTAGGGCTTGCATGAGAAGGGTAAATATCTGAGGACTTATAGACTGCTGCAATACACTCAGCAATTGGTTTGGTTGGGCACAGACAGTAACTGCATTAGCCAAATGAGTAATGCCATTTTCAACATCACCTATATTGATTAAAGCCTCCCCAGTTTGAATTTCTTCTAAGAAGAACCTCTGCACAGCTGTTGGATCTCTGGGGTCAGGAAAATTAGCAGCTGTTTGCTGACGACTGGCCTCAGCTGCAGCTTTTCTACCTATAAAATGTAATCAAAAAATATTGATTAGACTATGGACCACTATCTTAATAAAATGTAAAAGATATACAATAACAACTGTCTTACCATCAGTAGCTCTAAAACTAAGGAAGGAAAAAGCTTATACCCCCTGTTGCATTAAAAACTATCTCTACTTAAAAACCTTATCATTAGAAATGTCATTGTCATAAGACTTTTTAATTCAGTTATTTACAAGAGTAAATATTTGTTCAATCTTTCTTAACTTACTGTCACACTGGTTTTTTTGTAATTTATATCAGTGCATTATATACCTATTTATATATGATGACTTTAACCAAACTATTTATGCAATATTAACATTGGGAATATCACTGTATGACAAATTAACAGATATTACTTATATGGGAATTAATAAGGAAAATGTTAGGTAAACTTAATTGAAACTGTGACAAATAAAGAAGAATGATGAATTAAGCAGACAATAGATTAAAAGGAATATACACTCAATAAAAAACATCAACTGATATTGACAAATGGGTCCCTCTTGAAGTTATACATGTAAATATTCAAATCTGATTGATTGTTTGCATAACTTAACATCAATGTATATAAGTAGATGGCAAATCAGACATTCTGATTGGTTAATCTCATAAGTTGACATCTAATTAAATCATAAGCATTGACAAGTTAGTCAGTCAACTTATAGTGATTTATTTGCAGTGTACCGCATACCAAATATAAGCATAAGTTGAGAAATGTATTACTTTTGAAATACCAAAGTTTTTAGAATGTAATTTAATTTAATAATCCAGTAAGGTTTAGGGTTTGTCAAATAATTACAAATTGCTGCCTAAACTTCCTTTTAAAAAATGTTGAACATAATTATCCAACCTAAATGTATGCCAATGTATATTATCTAATGAGTGCCTAGTAAGGTTTATGGTCCAGAAAAGGGTTCATATAAAAAGGGTATATGTATTTGGAATAACCAACAAGGCAAGTCTGCCCCATATAAAGAAATGCTTAGTTGTTTATATTTGATGTATAATATTATTTCATCCTATATAAACCAATTTCTAGGAGTTGCATAAACATAATACACCCCTGGAAAAAATAACCATACACCCTTTTTAAGGAAATTTTTTTATTTTAAAACAAAATTAATTTGATTGTTTTGATAGAACCTCTAAAATTATGTAACTAATGGAACAGATGCCTGTTTTACTAGTATATCCTAAATGTATCTAAGTAAAGTGCGACAGAAGGTCCAACATCATCAGAGACACCACTAATTGCTTAACTAACAGCCCAAGACTTCAAGCTTCAAGGTGTTCTTGCTTTTATACATGTACCTGGTAGAATCCTCCTGGTACTGGTACCCAAACAGCTGCCAGCTGCATGCATGGCCAACCCAAAAGGTATATGCTTCCTTTCATTCAATGCCACAAATCATTCAGCTTAGATATATAGAAAAACTAATTTTGTGATATATAATTATTTTTTTATGTTAGCTCAAACAAAAAGTTAGAAAATAGACTGCACGGTTACTTTTGTCCAAGGGTGTAAAAATAAATCAGTTATAAATAGCTTACGCTCGTTTATTTTTCTTCTATAATCAGGATGATTTCTACGTTTATGATCAAAATAAACGCAATAGCCCACGAAACCAACAGCAGCAGTTGCTGCAGCAAACCCTAATTTTGAGACCATGTCAAAGAAAATCTAGAGACGAGACCAAAGCTGTAAATTTTAAAAGTTTAGTAGTGAAATACAATAAACTTAGTTAAAACAAGTTATAATGCCATTTAAAATTGCATAACAGAAAACAAATATTTCTTGAGTTAGTATTGTATTTGGTTTCATAGTAGTGTTAAAGATAAATTCACCAATTAAATATTTAGGAGATAATAGCAAAAAGTATCATACTAAGCCAGGGTTGAGTGGCCACATAATTATAATTTTAAAAATTTATCGTCATATTAATAAACGACACTCGAAGCTTTTTTATACTGATAGCAAAGTTCTTCCTCTGTGGTACAAAATGGAATTAACGTTAGCTAATATTATTTAAGATAATTTATGTCATGAAACTTTATGTAAGGACAAATAATTTCAACCCATCGGTTAACCCATCTGAAACCGAAAGTACTCGTCAATAGATTGCATAGATCATATTTGGTGAAGTTATTATCTCAAAAATTGCGGAAGTGTATTATTTTTAATGCTAATTAGTATAATCAATAGTTAATAAAAGGTTATTCATCTTCAACGTTATAATAAAACGAACTAAAAATCTTATTTTACAGATCCATAATATAGAAATTTAATAGCCCATAGAAACGCCTAATGCTTTAAATTTCGGATTTACTGGGATATTTCTCATTTGGATTACCTAGTCCATAAAATAATGTCCATTTTCTAATCCATAAAATAATTAGTTCAATTCATTGTTTAAAAGTATTTTATATGTTGGGTCGTGTGTCGAATTATACAACCATGTAATAGAAATATTAGAGAACATTTGAGTGCAATAAGTACATGTATTTATTGATAAAACATTTCGAAATTATAAAAGTATAGGTAAACGTGCACTAAGTATATAATGTGCGATAATACAATAATATAATAACTAACACTGCATTAAAAAATCTTCACAAACAAATATTAGCAATAACACAATAACTAAATAACATAGTAGGTTCTAACAGGACTAAGTCAAAATTGTTTTATTAAATGCATGTTTCTATTTTATTGAGTTATTCTTCTTTTTTCACAGCTTCAGACTTTTTATCATTCATTTTAATTTTTTGAATGGGATTTTTCTTGCATTCATTATATAATTCATTTAAATTAAATGATTTGACAACACTGTCCCATGAATAAACAAATCGCTGCATCACAGTCCCCTTTGCACTTATGGCAGGTCTTCTGTCATATTCTTTACCCTGAGAGAATAATATAAGAGTAGGCAACTGCTTTGACCATGATGAAGCATCAATGCGATATTTTTGAGCAGCATTTGTATTACGAGTAGCATCAACTTTTCCAAATTTAAGATTGCTTAACCCATACTCTTCTGATAGTTCTGCAAATATGGGAGCAAATGATACACAAGCAGGAGACCAAGCAGTGTAAAATTCAATTAACCAATGAATTCTAGGATCGCCTTTAACAACTTCGTCTTCTAGTGTTTTCTCATTGAAATAGGTAATTTTATCAGGACCACGATATACAGGTTGATGAATAAATGAAATTTGCAACATCCATATTATGCCATAAACAACAGCATACAATATACTTTGCTGAAAAAACATCACAAGGTTGCATAATTTCGAAAACATACAAAAATGAGCTAGATAGTTAGGGACAGAAACCTGACGTTTACCCTTGATTGTAATGATGCAGGCCAGAAAAACCAGCATTTCATATTCTTTAAATTCCAACTGACAATTGTCGTAGAGATTTGTACAAATAGGGGGCAAAGTTTTGGATATGAAGAAGAACATGCTGAGCAGAATGTTGACTGCATAATATGGACTCACTAAGACTTTCAATTCTTTTTTCCATTCTTTCATTCTAAAAATAAGAATTAACTATGGTTTAGTCACAAAGATAAAATTAAATGAAAAAATATGGTAACATAATATTTTGAGAATTTTATACTTTAACAATAGAACCTGCGAATGCAGTTCATTTGACGGTTGATAATAATTATTTTACAATAACTTTTAAAGTATATGCATTTCTATGTTAAAATTTGATTATATTTATTGAATTGCTATGTTTATTAACTGGGTAAAGTAATAATTACATATGTGCACTTGCTTACTGATTATAGCAATGTATATCTAAAGCTGTGGCAGCATTCATTTTTATACTCATATACCATATACTCATTTTATACCATGTCTGTCTGTCTGTCTTGAACATTATTACTTAGGAAAAAATGAACTCCAACCCCAATGAACACTTCTTTGGCAAACTATGTCATGCACTCACTACTTCCACCTTACTTCAAATTTGGCTATAATATGACAGCAGACAATTATTTTATTTCATCAGATGTTGTGCTATCTCTTTTGAAAGAACAAGTTTCTGTTGTTGGCACTATTCGAAAGAACAAGAGAGAACTACCTGCGCATTTACCAAATATTGAGAAAAATCATTGGCTCTATGAATCAAAGTTTATTGTTGACTCTTAACTCTAAAATGTCACTATATACAAAATTGAAACCAACCAAATCAGTTTGTGTACTAAGCACCATGCATATATCTTGTCAATTTGGATCAACAGAAAAGAAATGATTTCTTACTATAATGAAACCAAACATGGCATTGACATGTTCGATAGCATGTCCAGCAAATATACCCCAAAAGCTGGTACAAGATGTTGGCTGATGTATGTATCATACATGTTGGATATATGAGAAATAAATTCCTGGATTCTGTACAACCAATGTTCAGAACAGAACTGTGTGTCATTTATACTCCTATCTATAAAACCTTATTTAGTTACCAAGAGTTCAAATTGGAAAGCTTTTAAACTTTATTTAGTTATTAATAAATAGGCGGTTTAGCAATCAACAAAAAATATTATCATTGGTAGAATTAAACTATTAGCGGTCAAGTTGACTGCTCTTGCGGTATGTGAAAATTCCCGCGGTTCTAGTGTTGAAAGCTATGGCAAAATAATTTTCACAATTGAATGAGTTAAGAAATTCTTTTAATAGTATTTATTGATTTTCTTCATTTTATCAATATCTGTGTTCCTAATTCTTTGGAAACATGATAAATCAAATACTAATCAAGTATATGAGCCTTAAGACAAATGTCATGAATATTAAAATACTATAAATTCAAAAAAATGAGGAGCTGAAATGTCAAATACAATAGTATACATTGATTATAAGCAAAATACATGTTACATATAAAATAAAACTTGTAAGTCACTAGAGTAGAGTAATATAAAAGTCTAAAAATTGTTGAAAATTGTATTGATAATATCAAATTCTTATCTTACTACACAGTTTGAACTGTTAAATTTGCAGTTCAATTAATAAGCAGAATAATTGTTGAATCAACTATATAATTAGCATACAACTTTTTTGGATTAACTGTGTATGTTGTGAGACAAGCAACAAACTTTTATTTTAGAGCAAAAGTTTATAATTAGTCTGGCCCAATTGCTAAGCTCTTGTATCTGTATGCCACATTTCATTTTTTATCAATTTATCTGGATATATCCGGAGTGCAGCTGTCCCTAAGTAAAGTTCTTTGGCTCATATTGGTGTATAACAAACAAATTAGAAATTCAAAGGCATTCATGAGCATTACCTATATTAGAATCATTAAATGTAATATTAATCAAATAATACTTTGTATCCAAATAATATTAATCAAATAATACAAAGTGTAAACTCAGAAAAATGAAGCTTGGCTTGTATGAGAGTTATTTATAAAGGTTGCCAACTTATCCAACATGTATATTAGTTTGATAAGAAGTTAATAATTGTAATAAGTAATTAATTGTTTGTAAAGGAAATGGATGATGTATCATGTAATTTTTATACAAACCAACAAACTCAAATTTTTGGTTTTAAAAAATTCCAAACATAAATATATATTTTATATAGCCTTTTGCATCATAAATTATTGTTTGGGGACATGGTATATACAATAATACATAATAAACAATATATACTGCCTATACTTAGACAGTAGTAATTGGATGTCAGAAAAAACATGTGAAAAATGTACTTTTGTATTTCTCATAACAGTGAATGTATCAGTATTAGGATAAACTACACAAACTAAAAATATATTTGAAAAAATATTACCTCTGAATTCAAATAAGATCAAAGCAATGAAAAATGATGAATAATTTTGGCGTAATTTTTAAAAATTACTTAGTAATATAATACCTAATTATTTAAACAGAATGTTTTATTCTTAGACCGCAAGCAGTCAATTCTTATGAACTAATAAGGATTCTTTTAGCACTAGATTATTTTGTGGACATACTTATGGCAGCCGAAATGGATCATAGTAGATATGTGGATGTATCGAAAGTGGATTTGTGGATACGTAAGTGGAAAAATGAATATTTAATTATTATTATTAACAGAAACGAAATCTTTTATGCACATTGTTTCTAGATATTTATATTGATCGTTCAAGATATTTCTGAAATATTCGTTTGCTAATTGGTCAATAAAAGCGCCAAATTCAATTTTAGTAAAGATCGTCATAAGTTGTATTGAATTTTGAGCTTTTATTGACCAATTAGCAAACGAATATTTCAGAAATATCTTGAACGATCAACATATTTGTTAAGGCGGAAATTT
>JAYMFX010214869.1:0-10789 GCA_036784945.1 Monocelis spectator | reverse complement strand
ACATAATCTCTGTATGCTCTTCGTATCCAAGGGAAGTCATTTTCCATAGAATTAGAGGGTTACTTAACAGTCCTATTGGAAAATTTACAAATATTATAAAGTGACTTTATAATATTTGTAAATTTTCTATTACAAATTCTATTTTCTATTGTAAATTCTATCTATGTACGTATCAATTTTAAGATTCTCATTTCAAATAACAACCGTAAATTGGTGCATAAGAACAAAATAAAGCATAGAAATATCACGGACTTTATTCAAGGCAATAATTAGATTGATTGATTGATCAGTACACAAAAAGTGCCAATTCAAAATACGATTTGACCATTCTCGTCATAATTATATTGAAGTATGTAAGTAACAATTTTTTTTTAAATAATTCGCATTTGACAGCTTGGTAATGACAAAAAAAAATAAATCCACAATAGGAAAATCTGACATAAATGCACGGATAAAGTAAAAATAGATTACCAATTATAAGAGTTTAAATGATGAGGCTGAAAAGTTTTCCAATAATGGTTCATAACAAATCACAATTAGTGCAGCCATATACAATTATGTAACGTTGTAACAATCTGGGAAGAGATTTATACTTTGAATCTAGGGATTTTCAATAAGTTCAGCCAATCAAATCAAATCGAGAATCAAGATAATGTAGACAAGAATTATAGAGATATCTATGGTCGTACATGTACCTATTTGAACACTAATCATAGATATAGATAGTAATTCTTGCTTATAGTATTAGTATTAGATGGCAGTTGTTCAGTCAGTGACTTTTACTGAAAGAAACACAAAAAAGTCATTTAATCGACAAACATATTTTAGTTTTGAGAGTGGTGGGTGTTGAATTTAAATTTGCCACAATATGCAAAACGAATTATGCATTCAAAAATGTTCCGTAGATTTTGAGTTATCGATTTTAGCGACTAATTCGTGTAGTTCTTCTGATTGGCTAACAGCGTGTGTTAGAACAACTCCTTATATGCTATAAATAGCTATCCCCAATCCCCAACAACCAGTCTAGATGTCTGAAATACTTATACTTAAAATATAAAAGACTAATAAAACGTTTTAATTAACTATTATCAGAGAAAACATTCGCCAAACTAGTAAAAACACACACACTTAAAGCGTCATTTATATGTACAAATTAACAATCATATAATATAATATAGTAAGTAAGTAAGTAAGTAAGTATATTATTATGTATGAATAAAGACATTCACGACACAAAAATGGCCCCGTTTTCAGCTATGGAATTATTGCACATACTGTAAAATGTGATATCACAAACAAATCGATTCATACTGTCGTTGAAGGTGGGCAAATCCTGATCGTAACTGAAATTTGACAACAATAATCTCTTCTGATTATCGTAGAGATTATTCAAAGAAAGCACATAATTTGGGAGTAGGTGATTGAAAAAATTATTGCTATCACTAACACTCATCTTGAATAAACATTGGATCATCAATTCGGAATAGAGATTGTGCGATTTTTCAATCAAGCAGGTCATAATCGCTCTGAAGAAGTGGAACAGCATATTCTCTTTAAAGAATTGCAAAGTGAAAAGTCTTCGACTATCGTGCAATGCCATCAAGCCAGTCAAACACGTGTGTACAACTTCCAAGTCGGGCAGCATGAACGCGGACCCAATAGCAGTCATTAAGGCGGTAAATTCGTCGGTGTGTTCCGCTGTTAAAGAGTCGCGTTTAATCAAACCTTCATGAATATTCGTCGGTCTGGCCGCTTTAAAAAAGTAGGAGAAGCCATTGTTAATGACGGCGATGAACACTTTGTAGAGTTGCAGTTTCAGGTCGGGCGAGTCAGTATTACTCTGCTGCAAACTGGGATAAATATGGTAGAGACAAAGTTTGATCACATTTGAGACGAGTGGAATGAAGACCTGCCGATAATCAATAATAACCAAGAGAATTCGCAGCAGACTATCCATCACTTCACAATCCAGCTTCTCTCTGGAGTTGAAAGAGTTCAGCAGATTCATTATTATCCCTTGGATGACATTTGAGGAAACAATATTCCCAAACGATCTCGTATAATTGATGAAGAATTCAAGACAGGGAACGCAAGTTGACGGGTCGTCTATAATATCGGGTAAAAGCTCTGAAAGACGTTGTATGACATGATTTTCATCAAACGACGCGGAACACACGCGTCTAGCGAATGTGTTTAGCTTATCAGTCACGAATAGGATGTCAGTCATCAATAATAAGCACCAACGGAATGACTCCTTATCATTCACTACGGCATTTCGGTTGAGGCATTTGTCACATAGCGTTGAAAGAAATTGTCGATGAAGATTCGCTTTAAAGGCTTCAAGATTCAGGTCGCGATTCTGCACGATCGGAGATGATTCAATACAAAGATATAGAGAAAGACTTTTAACTACTATGCGCGCAGTCGGGAAATGAAAATTCCGTAGAAACTCTAAATTCTTTATGCAAG
This sequence comes from Monocelis spectator, assembly GCA_036784945.1. NCBI lineage: Eukaryota > Metazoa > Platyhelminthes > Proseriata > Monocelididae > Monocelis > Monocelis spectator. The sequence continues at coordinate 8,320 of JAYMFX010214869.1, read as the reverse complement.
TGTATATTTCGTCCAAAGATGACAACTTCATTAAATAGGATGGTCTCAATGTAGAGCAGATGCAATAGAATAGTGACGCTACGCAGTGTTTAATACGAGAAGGCTGAGCAGAATTTAAACTCGAAGCAATCACAGACATCATACTTTCAATGTAGGCCCTCTGTACGGATTCATTAAATGGTTGGTTTTGAGACGACTCCTTATTAACGGACCAAGTAGGCATCACAGAAACTATCGATTCTAACGTTGATAGATTTTGCGCCTGAACTTGAACAAAATCCAGACGAATCTCCTTTTCTTTCACCACTGTCGGCGAATAGAAGGATTGCGTATTACCGTAAGTTAGACTCTGTAATAAACAGTCTACCAATTTCGCAACAATTTCAAATGATTCGCCAATAGACACGTGAGATATTATGACACCGATAATCTGCATCGAAGTGCCCAAATCGCGCAATGCCCAGTGCAATTTGCGCATCTCATGCTCACGAATGCGCACACCAGACACGCTCATGTACGTCTGCCAGTGCGTGAAAAAGTGCTTCGTGCCGAATTGGAGCACTTCATTCGGACAGAATTCACAAACCAGCGACAATACATCAAACGACTCGCGAAGAAACTCCGTATATTCACTGTCCTCTTCGCTTTCATTCAGCGTATCGGACATGTCATCTTCGAGTTCGTCCATGTGATCTCCCGACTCGTTGAATAATGTGTTCAAGATGATACTTTCACCAAGATGAAACACCAGAGTTAAGTCGGTCGAGATGTTCTCTTTACCTTTAGCGGAAGACTTACTTTTCAAATATTCGAGATACACTCGCCACGCATCGAGACAGGAGAAATAAACTGGTAGACAGTTGCTATTCTGAAATGTGAAATCTTTCAATAAATTGAGGAATGCGCCGAGCGGGAAGTCGGGCATCGCTTCGATATTGGAGGAATAATTTGCAATTAAAAAGCGGAGTATCTCAGTCTGTTTTAGTTTGTAATCTTCAGACGCAGATTTATCAAACTTAGCGGCGACTAGTAAATGATAAAACACTGCATTGAAAATAGTGGCGATGAATTTGTCAGTCTTTTGAGCGATATTATTGCGCTCGATCAATTCCTGCAAACAATTGAGAGATAAAATACTGATCTCTTGTAGAATGGATTCATTCTCTTGACCGTGACCATGATTGCCGATTGAAGAAATGAATACTGGAAGTATGAGCTTGTTTTGAACGTCGGAGTTCATTGGAAGCCATGAGAATAGGGAATTTATTACCGTCAATAGGGAATGACAAATTTTCAAAGCTGGCTTTGAAAATGTCGTTAACTTTTTATTCGCATTGGTAATGGCATTATAAGAGGACTCGTCAATTTTTATACTCAGCGTAGATAATGCGTCGATAGTTTTCTCACCGAATAATCTGTTAGCAACTGACATTAAAGCTTCAAGCAGTAATGGAAGAACAAGATTTAAATTCTGCTTGATGGCAAGTTTTCGTGAAGATTCGATGGCTTCATGCGGATGAATGAACTCTTCACTGATATTATTTAATAGAATAAGCCCAAATGATGTCTTGTTATCGGAACGAATCAAATAAACCACTTTATCAATAAAATCGGGATAACAGTCTGGCCAATCGTTTCTAGCGATATCGACCAAAGTTTTCGATGCTTTTAATGTGATGAAATTAGACCTTTCCGTCTTATCTTCTAACAGGAAGTATTCTAAAAACTGACGAATCAAGTGTTTAGTTTCGGTTTTGAGAATAATCCAGCGTCTTAATATAGTGCTTTCAATTACTGATAGACAATACATGGTGACTTTATCATTGTTAGAATGCTGTATGTAATATATGGCTGACTTCCAAGCCTCAGATTGTCTCTCAAATTCGCATAGAATTCTTTGAATTTCTTGAATTCGATTAGTTGATGGGCCAGTGTATAATTCATTAATGAGATTTGTTAAGCCAGCAAGAGATTCTTCATTATCAGCCATTTCAACTCTGAAATGAAATAGAAATAAACAGAGTTAATTTAAGTACCTAAACCACTCTAAAAGCTTTTTGAATTAATGAATTCATACTATTTCTGATAAACACAAAACTTTAATGATCAAGAAATTCTCAATACTCACCCTTAATTTCTCAGCAATTATGAAACTTAGATATCATAACATTATTCATAATATTTAATCTTTTATCAATAACTGTTATCCATTCACATAAAATTTATCAGATAAAGCTTATGAAAATCCAATTAATTGGATGAAAGATATTGTTACAGTTAACAACATAAAACTTGTAATTATGCAGTTAGCAAATTTACTAAGCAATAATACTGTCTGATTGAACCTAAATATGGACAAGAATAAATTAATCAAAGAAAATGTTTGGTTCATGAAATGTATTTTATTAGTTTGTGCAGCTGCATGCATACTGGATATTAGGGATGTCATTCCATTAAAAATTAAGTGAACCCACAAATAATACAGATCAGATACATAGACACATTGAATGTTTTTTTTTACATATATTTATGAGTAAAGTAAAACTAATTCTACTAAAGGGAAGGGAAGTCCTAGTATTTATTATATTAATGAAAAAAATCACTTATTAAAAATGTCAGACTATATTCCCAATTCAAAAACTCTTCTAAACTTTTCAATCTAAAATTGATACCCATTAAGTATTTTACTTCTCTGATGTATCTGGTCACTTTTCCTTATCAAATACAATACATTCATTTCAGGAACATTTGTTTTTTTTATAAATTTGTATTGTTATCTAGTTATATGTTTTAATAAGTTGAATGCTATGTATCAATGTTTTATACCTTATTTACCTGAATATAATATACTTATTTAGTTTTATAACAATTTTATGTGTTAATGTGTTTGTGTATATATTTTTAATAAAGCATGAGCTGCATAAAAAACATTGTTGGATAAATTAATTTTATTAGTTTGTTTTTGTAATATAAAGATGTTACAAAAAATTTAATTATCATTATAAATCGTAATTTTTAAGTAATTATTTGATATTTATTTTTAGTCTTTGTAAAACATTTCCAAGAAATTTTGAAACATATAGTAAAATTTAATGATTTTATTTCACTGATCATTATTATGTTTCCTTTGTTTCTATCAATACAATTCTACATCAATTTTGTAACTATAGGGAATCAACAATGGAATATAAATAACAATGATTGGCCTGCATCTGAAAATCTATTCTACAGTTCTGGGAAATTTATCATAAAATAAATTTGGGTCACAGTTGACCTGTTATTTAGGACAGCCTTGTTATGCCTAAGATAAGTATTGAATTAAAAGTTAATGGAGATAAGTCCACATGAAAAAATTCATTAACTGACTATTATAGTTATAGACTAGTTATATTGTGGACTAATTGGAAACTGTGAAAAGTTCTGAACTGGTCAGCCCAATTAGGAACTTTCTTACAGTTTTTAACTGGAATTGAAACAGTTGAAAACCAATAATTCAATACAAATATAATAAGTAATTGCACTTTAATTAATTAAGTTTGTTAATAAAATGTATTGGTAGTTCAAAACAAGCTTTGTAAATTATATTATATTATAATAATAATATTACACTAATAAGCATGTAATATAAAAGTTCCTAATTGGGCTGACCAGTTTGGAACTTTTCATGGTTTCCAATAGGGTCACAACAATTATAATATTATACTAAAATTACTTTAAAAAAAACTTTATATTGAAAATACTTAGATCTATAAGTCGAGAATTAGACACTAAAAGTAATAAAACCAAATATTAGACATATTTAGTGCTTTAGGTACCTGATTTAAATAAGATAGTTTGATGAAAACAGAAGAAATGGGGATATAACTTTAATGTATTTTTAATAGCTTTATTTCCGTCATTTTTAAATATCATTAAATAAATTTTTAAGCATAATTAAAAAAAATATTTAATTTAATAAAATAATAAAAATGATGAATCACCTAAGAGTATAATAACCAACATAATCACTATTATGTATTATGATTATGAATTTATGTTAATCATATTAGAGTATATTTAAAGTACAATCTAAAGAATTCACCAAGAGAGTCATTAAAAGTTGCATCGTGTAGATGGACTTCAAATCTAAGTAGCTTTGTAACGTGTTGCTTTTTAAGTACATACTTCTATTTTACATATGCATGAAAATTCAGATCTATTTTACACTGCTTACTGCATGCCTCTATCTAATTTGGAATAGAGCTGATAAAGATGTTAAATGTTCAGTCCCAGTCCCAAAAAATGACCAAGTTTATCTTCCCTGGACTAGTTTTCGTTTGTCAGACTAAGATTATCACACAGGAAAAACATAAAATTAAATTTCAGTATTTAATACCTCATTTCATTGAGTAGGTAGGTAGGTACATACAAATTGTAAACTTGATCAAACTAGAAAATTGCGTAGGTATATCTATAATGAATTAATCATGGTTTGTAATCGATTAGGTTAAAGACTATATGTCGCATTAATCTATTATTTTTGGATGTAGGTACTTAACAGTATTTCTGTTTCCTCACTTTTGAAATCAAAAATTGAAAATGATAAATGGTTGGAATAAAATTTTTATTAAGATAATTCAAAATATAAATTTCAAGCAAAACAGCAAAATAAAGTATAAAACTCATAAAGAATCAATTAAAAATCAATAATAATCAATCAATCAATCAATTAATACACATTATTAGACTGTAAATATGATTGTATTATTATCTACTTTAACTATTAAATTAATTGAAGAGAGAGTTATCCTCATTTTATTTTGCTTTAACAATCAATAGAATATCAATTTAATATCAGGGATGATATGAGTAGGTATTATCTTAAATCTCGATTGGTTTGAGCTTCGGCTTTCTCACATGCCTCATGTTGGAACCAGGTTCACTAGGGCGGAATGGAGCATGGCCACCATAAGGTCGAGGTATGGGTAATTCGGCATCATCATCCGGAATGTAAGCATTTGGTCGAGGCTCCGCAGTAGTTATACCACCACTGTTAAGCTGATATTGGACCTCCTCCTCTTGAGCCTAGAATGGAATTAAAAATACTTACCTAGTGCAAAATGTGAATTTTGATGACCTATATAACTAGAATTTCAAAATTAATATTCGAATACTTACGAGTCGAGCCATTTGCAGATCTTGAACTCTCTTAGCATTGACGTTTTCAATTCTCTCCCATTCCATTTGAATTTCTTCACTGGGAGGCAGACCTTGTTCCATTCTTCTGTAACAATCTTCTAACAAAAATTCCTTCTCCTATAAAAGAAAATCCAGTATTATCCAGTATTATAATCAGTATTTCTTCCGCATTTAATTTATTCAAACTGAAATGCGGAAATGTTTACCCTAACTTCTTGCTGCAACTTCAATGACTGGGCCATATACATTGTTAGTTCAGCGGTAGTGGCTTTCATTTTCTTAGTCACTTGACCCATATTAGATTTGAAATTGTTAACGTCTTTCGCGAGAGAAAGAGTATCCTCTCTGAAAAAGATTGAGAAAATTGTTGTATAGTCTATACCACTGCTTCATGGGATCATCATCTTGGCGGACGTGTTTGTAAGACTTACTTTCCATTGAGGGCAACATTCTGCACCTGATCGACTAGCCGTGACACCGCATCGTAGAGAAGTTCTTTTTCCAGCAGCCTCTCCTCTTTAGAAGAGAATCTCTGCTCGAGACTTTCCAATTTATTTTGCAATTCAATGGGTGTTGGATCTGTGCCACCGAGAAGTCGAATTCGACCATCAGTCTCTGGATTCTGCGCACTCTCTTCTAATTCAAGAAGACGATCTTGACAGAGTGACAACTAAGTTGGGAAATGAAAGAAATTGAACAATGAAGCATATTGAAATTTAAAAATTTATAATAAATACCTGTATTTGCAATGTTGATAGTTCACTCTCGAGATTTTTCTTTTGCGGCAATTGTTTCTTCATTAAATCTATCTGACGTTGTAGTTTACTGCGATGACTATTGAGATATCCAATCTCTTCCTCTCTTTTATTCATTTCAATTTCGCCGCGTCGAATCATAGTCTCTTGGATCTTCACCTTTTCCTAAGTAAATTATATGTATAAGATGAAGTAAATGATACGTCTGAAAATGTCCAGTTCTTATTTCGATTAAAGATAGAGAGTTGTTTATATGTGTATACCTGCAAGATGTAGACTTCTTCGTTCCTTTCGATCAATTGGACTGCGCGATCATTCCTACTCTGAACGGATTGATCCGTGTTCTTTCTCATGAGGACCATTTCCTCTTCATTATAGTTAATCACCTGATTGTGTCGCTGCATTTTAAGTCGTAGTTCATCCCGCTTATCTCCCTCATCCCTATCCGCCACTTTCTGCTTGCACAACTCCGTGCGTATTGCATCTCGCATCATTACACCACTGGCCTGGATAAGAATGATATAAATAAGCAACACAACAAGCTATACAACTATACAATCTTATCTCTATACTACATATAATGAAATATGGAGTACCACAAGGCTCAGTACTCGGACCAGCTCTTAAATGCTTATACATATTAATATCAATATAATCACCTGTTTCATGCGAAGTCGGGAGAGATAAACATCTTTAGCTTGACTACTACTTCTCAGAATCTCAATTTCGTTTTGTAAAATTCGCAACTTTTCTGCCATCTCCGAAGCTTTTTGATTGGTTGTTTGAATTGCGCTAACGATCTTATTACGCTCAGTCTTAATGATATCATACAGTTTCGCGAAATCTTGCAGTTTCAACTAAAGAAAATTGTTGTTCTTTTCAAATTTTAGTTTCGATGTAAAACAAAAACAAAAACTAAGAACGCGCATTAATCACAAATCTGTACCTGCATTTCCTGATATTTCTTCTTATTTTCTCTTATTTGAAGTTGCTTCCCTTTAAAATCGTCCACCGTTCGATGATAGCGCATCTCAGCTCGCATAAAGTCTCTCGCTTTCTGTTCTCTCTCGTCCGCTTTGATGGCAGCCAATCGAGTTAATTCGATGACTTCTATGCGACGGTCAGATAGTTGATACAATAATTGTTCTTCAGAATTATTGCACTCTTCAACCTTAGCCTCCTGCTCAGCTGTCAGTTGCTTCTAAAGAAAATTTGCAATTCATAAATATCGTATTTGAATATAGCTGCCACAAAATAAAGCTAAGTTGGCAAACCACATAGCTGGCTTAAAGTCTATAGCCAATCAAAATAGTTTCCTCCCTAAATGAGCCAATCAAAATGTTTTAGTTTTAGTTTCAAGTCTAAATGAGCCAATCAAAATGTTTTAATTTTAGTTTCAAGCATAAATGAGCCAATCAAAATGTTTTATTTTTAGATTCAAGTCTAAATGAGCCAATCAAAATGTTTTATTTTTAGATTCAAGTCTAAATGAGCCAATCAAAATGTTTTATTTTTAGATTCAAGTCTAAATGAGCCAATCAAAATGTTTTAATTTTAGTTTCAAGCATAAATGAGCTAATCAAAATGTTTTATTCTTAATTTCAAGTCTGAATGAGCCAATCAAAATGTTTCATTTTTAGTTTACAAACAACTATGTGAGTTTATTAAACTATTTCTAATCTGTGGCATATTAGATGAAAAATAATTTTCGACAAACTTGATGATCCACTAGTCTTTTCGTATACTGAACTTCATTCAGAATCACTTCTTTTCGTTTATCGAAGTAGTGATTGTCAGTTTTCGGTACTCCGTCGTATTTGGATTTCGCTGTCTCGAGTACCTTCTTGATAACATCGCAATTATCATTCGCAACTTGCAATTGCTGATTGGCTTTCTTGAAAGCGCGCATTTCTTTATCTTTCTCACGCATACGCCGAGAGCGCAACTCATGCAGAGTTCGTTTCTCCATCAAGAGGTGTCGCATACTGATGTCAATTTCCGCCCTAAAAGTTTTACATAGAGGTAAATGAGGGGTGAACGATTAGTAGCAAGGGGGCAGATAGAAAATTCGAATGCCAAATAATTAAAATTTTCAACAGAATTTTACCTATCAGTCATACAGGTCATTTCCTTTTCCTTCTCTAATTCAAAATCGTGATTCAAATTGTCGAATTCCTCTTGCAATTTCATCAATCTACCTTGTTCTTTATCGATTGTTCTGAAATAAATACAATTGACACAACTTTAAGAAATATCTCATCTATGAAATTACATGCAATTATTCCACTGCCAATCAAAGTACGTGAGAAGATCTCTGATAAGTAGAGTAGAGAATATCTCTGATAAGTAGAGTAGAGAATATCTCTGATAAGTAGAGTAGAGAATAT
>JAYMFX010214758.1:283-10791 GCA_036784945.1 Monocelis spectator | reverse complement strand
GGAATGGCATATCTCCTGCACTGTATCATATGATGATATGGAATGGCATATCTCCTGCACTGTATCATATGATGATAATATGGAATGGCATATCTCCTGCACTGTATTATATGAGGATATGGAATGGCATATCTCCTGCACTGTATTATATGAGGATTATATGGTGGAAGTAACCCTAACTAATCCAGAACTATAATCTATTTATAGATTATTTTAGGACAGACGAGAATTCCGCGTTATAAATAGAATTTATTTATTTATTATTTTTGTTTTGGGTGATACAAACCAATGCTGAAATATTGGTAAATTGGCAATACTGGATGAATTCATAGAACACAGGAAAACTATTCATTTTGATGGGTCTAAAATTCCCTCATTCAAATACTCTCTCTATTTGTACAGAGGCATAGATCAGCGCTCTATGATCAACCCGCTCATATTTCATACAACACAACTGTAAATAGGTTTCAGTAAAGGCTTATCAAACAAATCGCTTTATAAAATGATAAATTTCAATAATAAATCACCCAGCCTTATGATAAACATCTTCTCTATGCAAGGAAAACTAATCGAATCGAACTAAGTAATTTGAGAGTTGAAACTGAATGAGATTTAACTTTAAGAATCGATTTAAACGATATTACATTAGCAAGCTCAGCCGAAACCCTAAAAATCCATTAATTCTAATTATTTCCGTGGGATGAAAAATTAGAAGAATTTTATTAAAATCAATACTTACCTTTTTATGCATATCAGAATAATTTAAGAAAATAATATAGATACAAGTCAGTCAACCACACACAAGAACTAACTCTATACTCTATGACATGTGTCATTACCAATATTATCTAAACATGGCCATTTTGTGTTGCTTTCACCTTAACAACACACACACACAGAGAGAGAGAGAGAGAGAGAGAGAGAGAGAGAGAGACAGAGAGATTTTAAAATGAAAAAGCTAAGCTATCAGTTACAAATGAATGAATGAATGAATGGATGTATCAAACTGGAGATGTGGGGATGAGTCACGGTTAGTTCCACTCACAGAGAGAAGCGATGAATCACAACTACCTCCTGCTACCCTGCACAGTAGAGCACAGCACCAACCGTAAATACCAAAATCAATGAATGGTCCAATCTACTGTATCTACTAAATTAGACAATTGCCTGGAAAATAAAATAATGAAGAAGCTCCAGGGAGATTACAGAATGTACCGCCAAGATAATAAATAACATCTATATGTAGAGTGTCTAGACATGGGGAAACCTCGATTTACAACTAAATAGACAAGACACACACTTGAACCCAACCCGTAGCTACAGACAAGTTTACAAATACACCGTTTATTTATCCAAATGATCTCAATCCCTATGTGATAAAATGACACCCGATCAGATGATATCATCCTCTCTTTCTGTATGTCATGTCCTATAATACTAAATCATCCCATACCAGCATTCAAATATCTGTAGCAAGGGGACAGCCATACTATCACACAGAGTTCCTTACTTAAATGGTAATTGAAAAGCTTAGAAGCATTGTTGCTAAATTATCCATTCAAGATCTACCAGATAGTGACCTTCTCATCATCAGAATATTGAGAATTAAACTTTTGTTTTACCAGCTAATGTATGAAACCACAAACATCCTGTCACAACCATAGAGATGTAATGAATCTATAGAGAGTGCTCAACTCATTCTCATTGAGGGGACAATTAGAAACATGGCAGCTGCAGGCAGGCGAGCTTAATCGCGAGTTTCATTCCTGATTGTTGTTAAGGCAGGCATTACTTCTTAGCGAATCACAGTTGAGTATTCGTTGATGATTTGGCTGCAGAATTTGATTTTCAATTTGTCTCCACACTCTCATTCAGTCTCTCTATGGTCACAACTAACCTATATTGAAATTCTCACTCACACAATTAAGATCATGGATAGTTTGATCCATAGATCTGATGCACAACCAGATTTTATAAATGATCAATTATCTCCCAGCAATATGCATAAGGAATAATTAGATAATTTCTCTCGCCACAAATCAATAAATGTCACCCAAAACAATTAATTTTATGCATGCGACCGACCTATAGTAATTAATTACAGTTCTGAGATGAGGTACTACGAATTTACAAGAGATTATTGACGGTTGATAGTTGATGAATTCGACAATTTTTATTTATTTAAAGGTTAAAATTCTTCTTAATCTCATATCAAGAAGGTTTTGCTCATTGCTGGATCCAAGCATTCGTTGCTATAGAGGTACAGTCTATTTATATCTCAGCAGCGACAGAAAGAGAGCGCCTTATTGGTTTAGAGATAGGGAATTCCTCATATCCCGAGAGCCAATCAAATGACGATCTATCCTGACGTCACACTATTTCAGCGTATTACAATCGACTATATCAATTTATTCGTTGGTTTCACTGGAACCAATGACAAGGTCTTCTTCCAATGGATAATTATAAAAGGAATTTTTCAACAAGTATAGTGATAATATTTTTAATGATGGTTCTGAGAAGCAGTATATATTATCTTCTGATAGTAAACAACCAAACCTTGACGAACATTATCGAATTTTATTTTATTTTATTCTGTGGTTCACAGCACCATTTTGAGACAGAGAGTGAGTGAATCAATGCAATGCAATTTAAGTGACATGCGAAATTACAATGAAATTAATGACCGAGAAATGATACCAGCAGGTGATTATTTACTGACTAATGAACATGATGATGATTATGAGAGAGAGCACCAGTTACTCTCTTTTAAAGTACAAGGTGCACAGGAGTGGTGCTCAGACAGAGAGCGACATTATCGAAATGTAAAAATGTTGAGTCACGCATTTCTTAAATCTGGCACTCCACCAACACCACTCTACCGACACTCATCGACAATGAATTAAAGAAAACAAAGCAAATTCTTTTATTCACCTCCTCCAAAATAATCAGGTATTCATATTGGCACGGTCGATTTATTGTAAATATTTGAATAATACAATAAAATGTCTTTAGCATTGATTTTCATAGCTCGGAATCGATAAATCGACCGCTTGCCTCATTGTAATTTCGCTTTCGTAGTAGGCACACAAAAGCGTGCAGAACTGATTTCAATTAGAATGAGAGATTACTCCGATTGGCTTATATCTAAAAGCCTGTTAGTGAGTGATCTCTCTCTATAAGTACAGATTATTTTGAGAATATCTATTTGAGTTGAAAAGAGTTGAAATTTGTGCTTTCAGATAATTTCAGTTCAGCATATCCTCCAGTTAAATGATTTTAAAAGAGACTTTATCATATCGCCTGCAGATAACATAGAATGGATTATTAATATTAATCCATCTGCAATTGAGAATTAAATTTGGAAGAATAGCGAGTGGAAAATAATCCCTTGAGAGAGGAAGAAAAATATTACAAATTGAATTCTATAATTCTGCATAGTAAAATCTAACTGCTTTTATTATATTTGAAATATCTGAAAAATTAAAATCATTAAGTCTTCCGTATAAATATTTCGTAATTAAAAAATCTTCTTAAAAAGTGATCCTCTGAATTCTATGGAAATTTATCCTTCTCTCAGTTATTGATGACACTGTTATTCGTATTCAAGGGAAGGCTAAATTTCCATAGAATTAGAGGGGATATTCTGACTGGATGTTTATGCTATGATCCAATTTCTATTGATTCTTTACAAATTCGTGACTGCCACTGTAAAAACTTTTTCGCATTTGTCAATAATTCTCTCATTTGTTAAATCACTGATTATTATTATTATGATAAAATAGATCGTAGATTTATAGTTTCACTTACTGTTGTTCATTAGAAACCGGAAAGAATCCACATGTTCATGACCGAATATGCCAGCACTCAAAATTTCAACATTTTCACGAAGAATCTGGAGGAATTTCGAATTGAATGATTCGTGGAGGTGATTCTGTTTGATGAGCTCACTACCGCCTGGTGGAGCATGCGCCACTATGAGAACCTGGGGGAGAGACACAACACACTCGAATACAGGGAGTCATTATTTATCATTAATCTCTCTGTCACCGAAGATAAGAGAAAGGTGGTGGAGCTATAATCCTATCTCTATGGTCAGGGAGATAGCCCACAAAAGTACACAGATAGAAAATAGTTAAAAACTTGGCAGCACTTTTAAAAGAGCTGTGTAAAGAATAAAAGGAGAGCTTGTTTATTAGCATCAACATCAACAAATAGAATAGCTATGAGAATTACAATATATTGAATAGTCTGTTCCAGATAATTTATTGCACGACAAGCGGAACAGATGCGTTAACACAGGTCTGCAAATGTGTAAATGTTAATACGATCAATCGATGCCACACACACCAGATGTTCGACTTACTTGTCAATACAGACAAACTAAATTCCAACAACAACAACAAAAACATACCACAAACGCTTACAAATTTAAAGTAAAAATTTAAAGCTACATAGCCTCGAATTTGAACAAATTGCTAACAAAAATTCAGTGGCATAAAAGTATCTATTTAATAGCTGAGTATGAAATGATCAAAATGTGGGTAGCAATGAAATACATAAGTAGCTGATCTGCAAGTCACTTGCAATAATAATTAAGTTGGTACCTACTTATCTACAAAAAGCATACATTGCATAGACATCATAATTTGCAACACCTAAATATCTGGGTGTAGCACTGATATCTTATCTGGAAATTTCAAATGTCGAATCAGACAAAGAGTGTATAAATAGATTTTGGAAATTCCAAAAGTCTAATTTGATAAAATGAATTTATAAATAGATTTTGGAAATTCCAAATGTCTAATTAGATAAAATGAGTTTATAAATAGATTTTGGAAATTCCAAAAGTCTAATTAGATAAAATGAGTGTATCAATAGATTTTGGAAATTCCAAATGTCTAATTAGATAAAATAAGTGTATAAATAGATTTTGGAAATTCCAAAAGTCTAATTAGATAAAATGAGTGTATCAATAAATTTTGGAAATTCCAAATGTCTAATTAGATAAAATGAATTTATAAATAGATTTTGGAAATTCCAAATGTCTAATTAGACAAAAAGGAGTTCATAAATAGAATTTGAGTGATTTTAGAACTTTCAATTATCCAAAAAGAAATAGCAAAAAGGGATATGGATATCTTTTGTTACACAATCATTATCATGGCAACCAATTATAATAATTGATATTCGTACCTTCTGTTTGCTTTCTCTAGCCTCTTTCATTTCATTTGTCAGCCATTGAAATTGGCCAGCTGGATCCGATTCTTTAAGCACTCTTCTGTTAGGCTTGTACCATAGAATAGTATTGAGAACTACCACTCGGAGAGATGAGTTAGTATGTGACCACCAACTGTAGTATCCTCCTAGAGAAGGTCAAAATCAACAACACTTCATAACCAATCATAATTTAAATTATTATAACAAATAAATCTAAACTAATAGCAGATTAGAACCTAAACCATGAAACGGTGTTTTTATTAAAAGTGTCATAGAATCATTTTATCAAAAGCTCAATTTATTGAATACACTTGAATATAAGTATTAATGAATTGCAGTCTGATAAGAGTTATATCACGCCACTCAATATCGCTAACAGTCTGCATTCATAAAGGTGGACTTGTGACATTAAACGAATAAATATTTAGGGACTACCACAGCTAATCAATAGAGAGTCGCATTGACATCCTCATTTTCACGAAGTCAGTTGCAATAAATATACATCTGATCCAGATTATTTAACTATTCAGGAGGTGTGATAAGAGTGACAAGCACATTTTCATAGTAATCAATTAATTATTATGAAAACCATGTAGAATATACGGAGTTTACTAGAGATTCAATTTCCTAATCCACACTGCATTATGATAGAAGTAAAGTTACCTGTTTTAAATGTGTTTTTGGCATTCTCATTATCAAGCAATGGTTCCCAAATTGCAGTCAAATTTTGAAAGAATTCATCTGCAGGTACTGATATCTGATTAGTGGGAGAGACATCATGATTTCCAATTACAGGCAAGACGGCCACATTGGGATAGTCCTTTTTGATTAATTCTGTAGCTCTTTGAATGGTTTCGAGTAGTTTGTCTTTGGGGATGTTGCGGGGAGCATGAGGACCATTATCACTGAAAAATTATTTAAACAAGGAAATATAAAGAATTTTTATCAGTACAAACCATTATGTCAATTTTGAAACGAATGCAACACTTACCTCTGCAATTCTTATCTCTGCAACTCTTACCTCTGCAACTCTTATCTCTGCAACTCTTACCTCTACAACACTTATCTCTACAACTCTTATCTCTGCAATTCTTATCTCTGCAACTCTTACCTCTGCAACTCTTACCTCTGCAACTCTTATCTCTACAACTCTTATCTCTACAACTCTTATCTCTGCAACTCTTATCTCTGCAACTCTTATCTCTACAACTCTTATCTCTGCAATTCTTACCTCTGCAACTCTTATCTCTACAACTCTTATCTCTGCAACTCTTACCTCTGCAACTCTTACCTCTGCAACTCTTACCTCTGCAACTCTTATCTCTGCAACTCTTACCTCTGCAACACTTATCTCTACAATTTAGAAATAAATGAATGGTGGATAACAACACTCACCCAGTCCAAAGAATGAAATCCGGATTAGCATCCTTTTTATGGAGAAATTTGAGCATAAGTTTCAACAATTCAATTGGAGGATCACAATAATAATCCCCAAATTCTCCCAGTTTTTTGGTTTTATTATTTTCCGGTCTATCTGAATTCAAATGACACATATTTTTCCTATCTCCATTAACATTATACTGTAGGTCAGTGTGAATATCTGTTATTTGCCAGAATCTGGACTCTGAAATAAAAATAAACAAATCAATAATTCAATCAGAGAGTATGAGAGAACTACATGAATAATAGAAGTGTAATCAAAGTAACATTGAATCAATAATATTAAATTTAAATATAAAGTGGGCTTTTACAGAATAAACAAGAAATCTGAAAATATTTACTAATTTTTAGTGATAGGTATCCAAATATTGGACTTATTACTTGAGTGAAAAAATGCACTTAATTATGATGTTAGTATGTAACTGGGCCTTTTGATAACAGAACCTAAGACATTCCAAGGATTTTATGTTACTAAATAAGATGCATAGATGCTATTGTAGCTTACGTATAACTAAAAATATTAACATTTCATTTTTATATCTTGATTCCTAGAAGAGGGTTATAATTGAAACTTTATTGATATACTTTTGGGAAAAAAAATCTATAGTAGAATAAGTGCTACATGAAGTGAATGTCATGAAAATGACAATTAGTGGCACCACAGAGACAAGTAAGACATATTAAACCTTTTTCTACATTCATTTCAGAAACTGCATGGACTAACTACAATGACAAATGACATACCAAAATGAAGCTAATCGAAACATAAGATGACCACTTTTGTCCAATTTTAGAAATATTAATTCTACTTCAAGCTATGTCATTTGTCATTGTAGTTCATGTAGTTTTTGAGATGAATGAGTTTCTATAGTAAATATATGTAGCTATCCAGACACTTATGACATCATAGCTTAAAATTAGTCATATATTTTGATTAGCTTCATTTTGGTATGTCATTTATCATTGTAGTCCAAGCAGTTTCCTAGATGAATGTGGAAATGAACATGGAAAAGGTTTAATATGTCAAGATACGTTATGATAAAAGTTTGTGCATAAATAGTTTTTGGTACCACCTAATATCTAGCCGACTATTATTTGTTCATAACTTGTTGCTCATATCTAGCCGGCTAGATATTCATATAAATCATAGCATAACTTGTCTCTGTGATACCACTATATATAGTCGTTTTTATTTGCAGTGTAGGCATACTGTATGGTTTATAAATGTTTCTTATGCCACTAATGGGCAAATTTTGTTGCTGAATGGCAATGATAGACAAAGAGTTACTAATCAGACAAGCTAGCAATGACAATTAGACTGGACCATTGCCCATAAATTAATATATTGAATAGTTTCTAAAATAGCTCTTCTACAATACAAATTGTAATTAGAGTGTATCAAGTATCCAGTGTATTGTATTAATTTATCAATACTGTGAAACCTACTTACTTAAATACAAAATTATTATAACATATCATACTGATATACTCATAGTCATACAATGAAATATCATACTGAAACAATTGATATACAAATACCTGAAACAGTTTTTATGGGTTGTAAATCTACTATTGCAATTTTTATGTAAAAAAGGCAGAAAATCATGAAAAGCATTGCAAGCACAGCCTGTGGTTTGATAAAAAACCTTATAATGATACGGGTAACGAGTATTAGGTAAAATTAAAAGGAGATGGTTTTAGGGCGGGAGACAAAGTGAAGACAACCGAACTAAATCGTTGATACATTAAAACTAAATCAATTCAATTCATCAAACAAATCCTTCATTTCATATCAGATAATCAAGACATAAAATATTTTCGACCAGATACAATTTTTGCAGATGATAATAATGAATCAATTTCTGTTAATATTTCTATCAGTAGTATCACTGACCTGCCACTTGTACACAAGCTGGATCACAAAGTGAATGATACATTTGCAATTATTATTCAAAATAAACACTTAAATCGGAAAATTTACAAGCTTTCTTGCGTCATGTGGATATCTAAATAAAAGGATCGAGTCACTTCAAAATGGAAGATTTCTCAATTATCCAAATATCTCAACTATGTCATCAAACATTGGGATAATATGGTGGGATAATAACATATGATGGGATAATAACTCAACTATCTTTTCGAATTCCATGAAGATTATCTCTGGTCAGGTATGTTTCCAATAAAAAAACATCATTTTTTCCCCCAATAATTATCGGTTTATCGGTTTATACAAATAAATGATTACAACCTGTAGACCATATTATTATTTACTTTATCAAGTGCGTATTTGAGAAAGATAATATTTGTAGATGATCAGTCAAAACAACAAACATTTGTTTTATTTGTATGCAATCTTTATGAAAGTTTTCTTCATGGATTCCAACGGCTTCCACGGCTTCCATATTATAAAGTGAAGTTGTCTTTGATTAAAATCTGTTGTATAAGCTCCATTAAGGTTACATTCATAGCAGTTATTGTACCACCAGCCAGCTTGTCCATTCCTGAAACAAAATGATATCTAAATATCTAAACTTATTTACACATTTCTATGGAGCAATATAGAATCTAATGTATAAAGATCCTTCTTGTGAAATATGAAATCTTATTAAGTTTGTTGACTTTAGAGATTTGCTCATTTATGGAATCCGGAATGGTCTGGATGGGTCATTTCAAATGACTCAAAATATCCCTAGAAATATAGAGGTCAGTCTATTCTCTTCTATACACAATCAACAGAGAATGTGTCCTAACAATAGGATAGACAATCCTTGCTTCTAAACAGAGAGTTATGAATATCTGACTTCCTCATCTACTAATCCACAGAGAATGTGTCCTAACAATAGGATAGGCAATCCTTGCTTCCAAACAGAGAGTTATGAATATCTGACTTCCTCATCTACTAATCCACAGAGAATGTGTCCTAACAATAGGATAGGCAATCCTTGCTTCCAAACAGAGAGTTATGAATATCTGACTTCCTCATCTACCAATCAACAGAGAATGTGTCCTAACAACAGATAAATCAACCAATCAAAGACCTGGGTCCTAACATGATCACCGGTTTAAGAGATATTCTCACATTATGATAAAAGATTTACTAACACTTCAGAGCATGAAGAACCAATTTTCCGGTCATGATCTTTGTCCTTTGTTGAGAACTGCATATTGTTATGGGCGGTCATTGCGTCACCAGCAGATCCTGAATAACCGGATATTGTCAATCTGTAGTAATCACTTGCATTTCCCACAGAGAATGTATCGTATCTAGAATATCTGTACTCATCATGTACATCAAATAGAACAAATCTAATCATCATTGCTCCTTGATCAGTTAAAATGTGAATTTTTTTGTTTCCCAGCCAGAAATTCTCGGCATCTCCAAACCCATCCTCATATTCGGTCCAATTTTTGTTAAATGAATAGGAATTGCTGACTCTTCTCTGAATGGTCAACCAATCTCTGTCTTCAATTCGATTGCATTTAACTTTCCATCCATAGTACTCCGCTACCTGACAGACACTGAGAATATCTGAAATAGAAATAGAACTGGATGTGTAGAGATTATTCCTACATATCAGACTCTGAGACTGTCTGAAATAGAAATCGAACTGGATGTGTAGAGATTATTCCTACATATCAGATATTGAGACTATCTGAAATAGAAATCGAACTGGATGTGTAGAGATTATTCCTACATATCAGATATTGAGACTGTCTGAAATAGAAATAGAACTGAATGTGTAGAGACTATACCTTCATATCAGACATTGAAAATGTCTGAAATAGAAATAGAACTGAATGTGTAGAGACTATACCTTCATATCAGACATTGAAAATGTCTGAAATAGAAA
>JAYMFX010214647.1:0-10794 GCA_036784945.1 Monocelis spectator | reverse complement strand
GAAGTTCACCAATTTATAATGGTGGAGATAGGATTTTCTGCCACTTGGTAGTCATAAATCGATATCCAAATATCTACCAGAAAGAGTCGTTACTCTATGGATACTTATTATTACTCTATGCTTAAGTGTTAAGCGTGACTAACCTGTTTGTATTCATGCATAACAATGATACCCAGACACGTCAAGTTGTTTATTACATATGATGATGATGGTTAGACTGATGCAGCAAAATCATTTTAAAGAAAAATATTTGCTGAACATGATTGTCATATTTTATTATATTAAATAGTTGTATGAAACAAACAGTCAAATCTAAACAGCAGCTCGTGGGTGGGTGTATATTAGAGAGGAATTCCAAGAATAGGAAAACAGTAGCAGCTGCCAATTAAATGCTTCCATTGCCCGGATAAACTCTTGAATTAAAAGAAGGATGATGAAATATTTCGTGATTTTACTCTGGCTAGCAGATCGATATGGCATTGCCTACGCGTTGAGTGCGAGCGAGGCCGCCTGCTGAACACGGCTTAACCTATCTTAATGAAAATGTGTGACGACACGTGAAAAGATTTCAAGTGAAATCTGTCAGCTAGGCATATTGTGAGTGCTCTGAATAATAGATTTATAATGAGCTGTTGTAATTATTATCGGAGTAATTAGTACAGACGCTTTATAAAATTATGTTAGACAAGGAATATCTGTTAACTGTTAGTTCTTGGAGGATGATAGAGAAGGAATATCTGTTAACTGTTAGTTCTTGGAGAATGATAGAGAAGGAATATCTGTTAACTGTTAGTTCTCAGAGAATGATAGAGAAGGAATATCGGTTAACTGTTAGTTCTCAGAGAATGATAAAGATAATATGTATAATAAAGAATAACAACCATCATATCAAATATGCAATGTAAAAGGTCTCTAAAAACATTATATTTATGTATATAGATGATAATGCAATTCATTTACCTCAGAAAGGTCAAATTTCAGAACATCTTTCATATAGGTTGGTACACTGGTTAAGAAAAGATAACCATTCCAATCAAATGTAATATTCATGACAATAATTGCCCACACAGGTAAGGAAGTTGCAAACTTTCTGAATGGAATTTTAAAGCTCTGCAATATCAAGTAATGAAAATAAATTGAAATTATGCAACCGCCAATTCAATAACTAAATACGAATAATATAAAGATATCATAGTGAACAACCATTTCATTATCCGATATTTGACCTGCCAAACTTTCTGTAATATAGTCCTTCTCATCTTTGGAAATTCTTGGATGTTTGGTAGGTCCATCGTAGGCAGTAAAAAACCATAATACACACCACAGTAAACTTAAACCACCTATAAACAAAATATAGGGATAAAAATTGTTACCACCATAACCATACAATCTAAATCTGTCTTTTAGCATTAGAAATAATATTATCTATTATCACTTTGTTAATCTTTACTCTGTTAAACATAATTTACTTTAAAACAGTCTAAACGTTTTTTATCAACTGATAGTTCAATACATAACAGACATAATAATTCTTTACTCACCGAAAATATAGAATATTGAGGGCCACCCTCCAGCAAATCCATATTGACATAGATATCCAGCAATGGGTAAAGTGAGAGCATTCCCCATGTGGATTCCTGGATTCATAATAATATATTCATAAATAAAGGAATGAATTATCTCTACAAAATCTAATCAATTCTATCTAAAATGCATAGAAATAACATTTTAATCATGCCATTAATGGCATGCAAAAATCGTTTTCACAATAATAGGATTAATCAAAAATAATATCTATTTGATTTATAACCTGCATATGTTATTCCCATAAGGGTAGATCTTTCTCCTGGTGGCGCCCAGTGAGACCAAATATGATGAAAACAAGGAAACCATACAGCCTAAAAGTATAATAAGTCAGAATGTGTGAGTGATATCCATAGCTGTTTATTTCAATAATCAAAATAATAATCATAGTAAGTAGTTCTTACTGAGCAAATGCCTGATAGAACTCGTAAAAATATGATAAAATACAGACTGAGTTTAGCAGCCACAGGAGTGAGAATGGTGGCAAGAGAAGACACGATGATGAAAATCAGTATAACTATTTTGGCACTAGCTTTACGAATGATGATTCCAGCAGGAATTTGAGTCAACAAATAGCCCCAGAAAAATACACCTAGAACAATTCCTCGAGTGGTTTTATCCCACACAAGCTCACCATCCTACAATTATAAGCAATGCTTTAAACAGATGAATAATAATAATGATAATGAGATAATCTGGTACAGACGAGTTAAAAAAAAACATTTAAAAGCATGGTAAAAATTCATTAAAAAATGGTATGATAAAAACATAATAGATAATAATAAAATAAAAGCGAATTAGTTTATGCATCTTAATGTTTATTAGTTGGTTAATTTTATTCCTTAAACTTAATTATGGATGATAAAGCAATATGGTTTAAACTTATAGACATCAAAATTTAAACATAAAATATATAAATCTCACCATTATGTTCTTTGATGATTTTAATTGACATGATGCTTCAGCATATGAAAAATTTGAACTTTGGCTACTAGTATCAGACTTATTGTTGAGTAGATCCACAGCTGTATGATTTGTCATACAAAGAATTGCAACACTCATATTCATTCTTAGAGCATAGACAAACATGGTTCCAATGAAACCAACAATTGCCAGCATTACCCGACAACTGCACAGATATTTTACTAAAATATGGAAGAATTTACACTCAGGTAAATTAAAGTAAGTAGACTTCCACTATAACAGTCATTTTTTCATGGTCCTTGAAAAAAATTTTAATTTGATAAAATAATATTTTGTCAAAACCAGTAAAAAATAAAATTTTTTTAAAGAAAATAAAAATTTTGTAAGAAAATGGAGATAAAATAATTGTTATCAAAAATGAGGTTTGTAATGAAGTATTGCAATGAATTTGATCAATTATGATTAAAATAAATAGACTAGGTATTTTTGTGTTCATGGATATGCAGTGTGAAAGCTTATTTCAACATTGTAAGCAATCAAACAATTTTCTCATCGATTTACAAATACAGATAGTTTAAAAGAATAATGATCTTCTAATAAGACAAAGATAAGACAAAAATACACATTTTAATTGGATAAACATTGAAATATTGATCATATTTTAAGCTACCATTAGTTGTCTTTTATAGAGCTATTTTTTGTTTAATGAAAAAGGATTATAAAGTATTGCATTTTTTAGTTGATAAATAAAAAAAATAATGAAATAAATATTAAAAATAAAGAATTGTATAATTAAAAAATAGAAATCAAAATCATATTGATTGATGTTCAAATTTTATAAAACATACCATTTATAAAATCCATATTTCTCATAAATGTCTTGTTTTATCTAAATTTAATATCCTTATGTCCTCATGTCCTTTAATGTCACTTATGGATTTAAATTTAATCTACTAAATTAAAAAATATATTGACTTCTTTCATTATTAATTATTTAATATAATAATAAACCCAATTTCTTATCAATTCTATTTAAAAGTTAAAAAAAATTCTTTCATACCTGCTTTATGCATGATTTCAGCGAACAAAAAAATAAATAATCTTCCGTAATATTTAAATAGTTCTTTTAAATTAAACAGTTTATACTGACGAGATTAAACACAGATTAAATATCAACCAATTTTTGACTTTTTCAAGCCTCTTATAAACACACTTTAGGTTATATAGTCCCTGTTTGCACTTAGTTGATGCAAACAGAGAATTGCTCTATAAAAATTGTGATAGATTTAATGAAATACAGATGTTTATGTAGTGCAATATATACATAATGAATTAAATTATAATTACATATTCATGCGCTTCTTCTTATTATAGCCCGTCAGAATAACACAATTGCAAATACATACTCGAAATGTGATATAGTATAATAACTACAAAGTGAATCTGGATACATTAAAATTGTTGCTTCGGTTGACAGCAATTCATACCTCATTGCGTGCCTTTGTATTCTTTCGCTATCCACGAAGGTCGCCCGAGTTGTCGACGATTCGAGTAATACGGTGGATGTATTAAAAATAAAGACCTAAGAATTTATGGCCTTGTTTTACTTTTATCAAGTCTCTACAGTGCGGGTATTGCTAGAAGATTACAATTTCTTTCTTTCTTCTCTTGTCAAATATATCTACTCTGTAATAAGTACAGTATGATATATTTAAAGGATCAAAATTTATCATACACATAGAAAAAAAAGTTAGTCAAAACAAACGCGGTATATTTTATATGAACTGAATTATTACATCAAGCAATACTTTTATCATTAATGATTTTCAAAGTAAGGCTGTCATTTATTAAATCAGTACATTAAAATGGCACCCATTTTCAGATCCATTTCTGTATATTTTATAATATGTATAAATACCACATACTTTAAACTAAGAAAAAATAAAATATTCACCAACAAATACTAGTAGTGTTACCTGAAATTATAGCAAATACACATATCGTAATTGAACAAAAGCTGTTAAATACCAAATTATAGAAATTACATTTTTAAATGCTGTTATGATATTTCTCATAAATTAATTAAAATAAAGGGATAAAGTTTACCAAAGTGATACCAAAACTACACGAACAACAAAAAACAAATTGCCAATCGAAACTGTTGCAATGAAAAGGATCGGACTCTTATTTTTATTTTATTGAGCATTTCACACAAAGAGAGATTTAGGTTTTAGGTAAATTTTAAAGCGCTATAAAAAAGATAAGTAACATTTTAAACACTATTTGAAATAGTAAAACAACTCAATGAGAATATATATGGAAGAACAACGGGATTATAAAAGTCTTTCTCGAAGGAATTCAGTCAAAGTGTCGGTATCCCACTTGTCAATGCTTAACTCTTCCTTCATTTTTCTGTCTTCGTCAAGCAAACGAATCAAAGGATCGGCTCCTCGTTTATACTTTATTTCCAGTCCAGGAAATTCTTCTGGCCGCTTACCCTGCACAAATGCTGAAATCAATAATTCGATGATTATCTCTGGTTTATTATAGAGCAGTAGTTAAAATAGTTATCATGAAAAATTACAACATCATTTTTTTAATAAATCAAAAATCCAATGGGCGAATCCTTACCTTGGATTTGTGGGAAGCGGCCCAATTTTCATCCACAAATTTCTAATTCAGCAAAGTGAAACTTCTAAAACGAACAAAATGCATAGCTAGTGTCAATATCATAGCAAAATTAACCAGACCGGCTTCCCTACCAATAGATAGCATTCATTCTCTGATATTCAGATAAAATGTGTCACTTACTTGACTAACAGTGGAGTTGTTATCCTCTTTCTGACAGCACTTTCTGCAACTCGGCTCAAGTGAATCCAATTTAAAATCAGTCAACTTAGAGCAAGATGTGCACATCAATTGCGAAGAAAAGCCAAATGATGAGCATTCTTCTACAATACTGCCGTAAGCAATCCCCTAAAAAGATAAGGAAATCAAAAAATCAAATAGTGAAATTGGCCGCCAGTTATCATCAACCAAAAACAACCATCAAACACCAGTTGAAGCCTTTAAGTTGTTGGGAGTGACTATTAGTAATAAACTGTTATGGGACGAGACGACCATATCAACATTAGCCGGAAAGCTACCCAAAGAATTTATTTCGTAACAATGTTAAAAAGGTCTGAGGCTTCAGTTAAAGATATATACATACAATTAATGCATTCTTGTTTTATTTTTTAGCACCTTCCATTGTTGATCTCACTACAAGTGAATTTATTTCTACAGCTGATGTGTCATTACACAGATACAAAAAAGGTCTCATGCAAAGCACTACACTGTCACTGTGCCAGATATGTCAAGTAAATATTTAAAAAGTTTTTAGTTGCAGGTTTAAGTAATTTTTAAACTGCCCTATATGATGCTATTTTAGAAGAGACGCAAATAGAACGTGTTAAAGACAAAACAGTCAAAAGAAGTACATAGTGTGATTTGCCCTGACTGCCTTAAATGTGTTACCCCAAAGCGGTAGAAACAGCATTTCAGCAGTCATAATTGGAGTGAGGTAAAAATCAACCAATTTACTTCGGTGGCTTCTACAAAGAAGGCAGAAGCAATGTAATGTCACCATTGTGGAAAATTTGTGAGTCATTTCTTTTAAATCAGAAAAGTATGCATTGCAAATTCGCTAGAGAATTATTGCCATTACTGCCATCGAAACAAGTATTTGCGCTTTGAGCTTCCCACAAAGCAGAAGATAAAGCGGAAGGAAACTTGGAGTTTTTATGCCGAAAACATTTCTTATGCTCTAAAGGAACTCGAAAAGAGGCGTCATGTCTTTTAGTTAATTGTAAATTATTCACATTTTGTTTCTCATTATGGAATGAACTACCAGCTCATTTATTACCGCGTTTTCTGTTTTGGATTCAGTCTAGTTATGAGTCCCATATCCCTGATCCCCCCAGACAAGTAATTTTACCACCCTTTCCTTCTAATGGTCAACTCATTTTTGTTCATGTAGCGTCAGGACAAACCGGTGTTATTCAAGAAGACGAAGGTTTTATATTTGATAATGCACCACCCCATCTTCGTCGAAACTGGCTAGCCCGCCAGAAAAAGAAGCTCCAGGGGGTAGAATATTGCTCGGTGATTCTAATTTTATGTTCTCTGCCTTTCGTCCTGTAGGCGATATTTTCTTTTCAGGAGGTGCCGAGTTTCCCCATCTTCTTTCAATTGTCAAAGCCCGTCCTGGTCATTTGCGTCGGTATCAACGGCGTTGAAAATCGTCCCTTTTCTGAGGTGAAGTCCGCAGCAGGACGTTTTTTCACCTATATCGTGGATACATATCCCATTACTCGTCTTTATTACCTATCAATCGCAATTCTGAAAGTGTTGCTACATTCTCCCAAGTCCTGCGCCCGTCAGGCAATCCAGCGGTTGGACTAGTCGGGGCTTGGCGATCACGTGAGGTATCTCCTGATTGGTCTGACAATCTGAAGTGGGGTTCTGACAGTATTTACAATTTGATTATGACGGCTTTGCCGCTGATTTGTATATAAACTGGTACATATCTGTAATTAACTTGATTTTTCGTACTTCTGTTGGTTGACAGATTTAAATTTTCTATTTTCATTCTTCTATTTAGTACCACCAAAATAAACGAATAGTTTTTAAAATATTTATTTATTATGTTTTATGCAATTCTTTACGGTCTCATCTTGATAGACTAATTAAAATTTCCACACGTCATTGATTACTTACATAATTAAAACCTTTACAGGGATTAAAGCCCATTATTTTTAGATGTCTAAACTATGTATATTTCATGAAGGCTATAGTGGCGATTTATTAATGAGATATCTAAATTATATTTCATAAAATTATGCGTAAGGACCCATTATTTTGTAACTCCTCTTGCGAATTATAGGTTATAGTTGGTGTTTTATATAATTGAAAAATATATTATATATATTGAAATTTTATATATTTCATACGTGTGTTATGATTACTGTTGGTTCCCTGTCTTAGTGAAGGCAGTTACAGTATAAATCTGACAATGAGCGAAAATAAAATGTCACAAACTCTGAAAAGAATCAAAAAGGTTTTATTTTAATCCACATAACTTTCTCATAATTTTAGAGATAGATATTCTTATATTGTAGCTCTGATATATATATAATTTAGGGGAAATCCACGTAAAGGAAGATAGTTTGTGAAAAGATGTGATCAATTGTTCAGGAATATGGAGACACACAGGTGCGCATTTAATCATGAATTCTCCAAGCAATCCCCCCCCCCCCGCAATTCCAAAGTGTTGGCAGACCGAATGCGTATAACGTATCACTATCGGTGCAAGTGGATTGAGAATGGTGTTCCAACTGAAAAGCTGTGCTCCTAGGTTTTATACTCGAGAATCGGGAAAACAGCCCCAAAAGAAGTTTGATGAACATAATTTCCTTGCTATTACTCCCATATGTAAGACACACTTATGTTACTGTGTTAAGTGTCTTGAGGAACGTAGAAGAAATCTGATTCTTCATTGTAAGGTCTCCAAATTCAAAGCAAAATGTTTGCAGATTTCTAATTATTTCAAACTACTACCAGGCCCCATCAAATGGAAACTTTGATCCTGTTGTAAACAGGTTTATCAAGTCTCAGCATGAATAAAGGAAATGCAATGGTCCAAGGAAGATACTAAAATAGCCGGTTATGGTTTGAGACGTTAATCAAATGTTTGGGACTCTTGCTAAAATCAACTTCTCACACTTAATTCATTCCTAACAAATGTTTTGATAATTGTACACTTTATGATCCAATCGAAGCTCTTGTTAATGATGTTGAACTTTTGAAACAAACAAAAAAACCTTTTTGTTATTAAATCAAGTTCCTCATCTGGACAATATAGCAATTATAGCCAAACACAATGAAATTAAACCTTTATTCCACTATGATTTTTTGCATAGCACATGCCAACATACCTTAAAAAATATATTGAGTATATATAATTCCTAATATTACAAATTACATTTTATTGGGTATAGATAACCACTTAAACAATATTAGCTTTGAAGATAATAGATTTTAAGGGTGCTGAAAGTTAACATGAATACACTTCAAATGAAGAATCATTGAGTGAACACTCTATCTAATTAGAGGAATCAGAATTATCGAGAATTTCGAGATTAAGATGTTCCAAGAAACTCTGGTGATATAGACATAAATCCGGATTATCATTAGAAAATGAATATATTGATATCAAGCGACCTTTCTTTGAGTAAGGCCAGTCACATTATCTTCTCTGAAAAGTGACCGATGGAAGGCTTATCATATCCCAAGGAAAAACTGCTTTTCGGGATTCTAGAATAATTGTAGCTCTCATTTCAGTCTGCTCAATGAGTTAGTTGAAAAATTTCATTTGAGAAATTTATCAACTTATAAGTTAAGACCAAACTTTGTAGAAATTTTCTTTAATGCTGTTCGACTGAGAAATGAATGGAATTTTAATCCGACTCCGCAGAGAAATTCCGATTTACATTTTGACATCTCTTGATCCGGGCTCAGCCAGATATTATACTCGCAACAACTGGAAATACCATATCTCAAGACGCTGTCATACAGCTCAGTCTCTCTGTCCTAAATATTGAGGTTGCTACTACTACTAATGATCATTTGGAAACCTTATCATTTGCATTGCACAGAGCCCGCTTTTTGTGATATCTGCAAAACATTATCTATTATATAAGCGGATTAAAGTTAGACAGCTTCGAGAGAATCGTTCATGTTCATCATGTGCAAGTTGTCAGCAAAAGCACTCTCTGATTTCTTCTAGTAATGATTCGTTTAAATTAATTCTAAGAGCAGAATTTTTATTTAACACTTTCTAAAATTATCTCAATTTACTTGACTGAGATACTTAAAAATTCAAATTTGTTACTTTGGTGCGCTCTGGAATAAAAAATCATTTTCACTCGCTCTCATATTTTTCTCTTCAAGTTTGGTTTTGGGGTTCTTTGATCGAAATGACTGCTTCGTAATTCTGGCGTAATTCTAGTTCTAGTAGCCTTTTGTATCGTCTAGGGGCGGAAGACTAAATCGATTAAGCTGAAGTTGAGAGTTACTCTGTCATTTTGATTCAAATATAAGATAATGGGAACGTGTTTGCCTTTGAATGTTCTAAGAAATATCAGCCATTCGTTTCATGATACCCCATTTTAGAAAATCATCAGCATCATTTGATCAAATTTTGTTAACACACTGCGTGCTGATAAAAATATCGGACATTTACATTTACATTTTTGATCCACCTCGAGTATTGTTTAAAATATGTTGAGAATTATTCAAAATTGTATGAAAGAATTTGAAATATATATGAAAAAAACTATATTTTTCATAATAATATAATAGTTTGTTGTAATTTGATTTCACATTGGATACATTCAATATTGCTTATCAAATTATGCAATCTTTAGTTGCTTCAATTTAAATTTTAGGCATTGCATCGCAGATCATCTCAAATTGGATTTAATGCAATTTTATCACATGAGATCGGGCGCAGGTGGTATAGGCACTTATTGACGTTACGTCTATTACATGCTGATAATATTGCCCAAGTTATGACTTAAGAACATTAGAAGAAAAGACCTGGATTATGCTACATCATCATAACTGGAAAAGTAATCTGTTTGCTCTGATCAATTTAGTAATGCATCTTACAACAACCTCAATGATAGGGAATTCAGTCAATTACTACCAACGGCAGTATCTACACAAAGTATACCACAGTCTTACCCACAACTGGCATCTAAAAAAGAACCACTGTTACCTCTTCAATAACTTCTTGTTTACATCAATCTCTACCTTAACCATCTCTAAAAATCAAGATTTTGTTATCAAACTTTTGTTGAAATGTGTGTGTTTTCTACATTCGTTCTGTATTTTTATTGGTTTAAAACATACAATAATAATTAAATAACAAAGCTTTGTGTAGCATACTACTTTTATTTTTATTAGTAATTTGTCATTTAAATGTTATTTTAAAATACAATTTTGTCGTAAGTTCACCATTTTGTATTTCGGTATTTTTGATTAAGTCAGGATCAGTCTGAAAAAACATTCAGACAAGGAAAAATCTGGTTGGTAACAGCAGAGCTCAAACAATTGACCCAGATGGCTACGTAGCTGTTAGTCTAATGTCATTTCGTCTAAACCATTGTTAATGCAACTCATGATTACGTAACAGCTGGTGAAGGTACAGTGTTCCGATTCGTCTAATTTAATTGTCTCGTTTTG
>JAYMFX010214425.1:0-10795 GCA_036784945.1 Monocelis spectator | reverse complement strand
AGATTGATGTACAATGTGAAGAATGTTTTCAATGATCTGCTTTTGTGAAATCTTTAGATCTCGGTTTAGAATAAATCCATCCTATTATAGCTCATAAAATGACACATTCAAATCTAAATGTGGATATATTTCTAATTTATGCCTCAAGCTCAAATTTTACCTCGATAAATAAATGTTTCGTTAAATATTCATTGTGTGTTTATCTAATGACAAGTTCTTAATAATAATAATATGTCATGATAATGAAAATCAATCCCGATTCGTATATTTATGTATGTCTATGACCTCATTCATGAAAATCACATTGTAAAGAATGTTTGGAAGAATTAATGAATGCAAATTTATTCATCTACCTATGTACATCGATAGGTGATACAGTGGTTTTACAAGTTTTAGAAATATGGGTGTGCTCATTTACAGAATCCGGGAAGGCACGGATGGACAGTTTTAAAACTGATTTCTCTATAAAATATTGATGACTCTAGTTGATTAGTCAGGTTTCCTATTTCTCTTAGTAATTCACTGAGTCATGAGAAGTACTACGGAAGGAGTGAGATCAGGGATCAGAGAGGACTTCACAAACGTGCCTGGATTTTTCAGATGACATCGCTCTCCTATCATCAATTACAAAAGAAAACTACAAAGAGACTTACTGAAGTTAAATGACAAGAAATCCTAACTGATAAAAGGCAACATGAAGAGTGAAGAAAAGCTGAGAATACGAGGGAATGAAGTCAAAGAGTTGGAGAGCTTCACTTATCCAGGAGACAATGATGTAGCAAAGGACATCATCATCAGGAAGAAAATAGCCTCAGCAAACGCTCATTTCAAAAGACTAACAAAGATCTGGCAAGCCAGCGATATCATCAGGAAGAGACTAAAATCTCTCTATTCAAGAGCCTGGTATTGTCAGCATTGCTTTATGGCTGCGAGACCTGGAAACCGACGAAGGGAGAGGAAGAGAAGCTAGAAATCTGTCAGACCAAATGTCTACGAAGGATTTTTAGTACCTGTAAATCCGATGGAATATCCTCGGACGCTAATGCTGACGAGGTTCTACTCAGCCACATTTGGAAGTGATCAAGATCTTGAAGGAATCTCTGCAGCTCACTGGACTCATTCAGTCTGGCGTCTCTATCCTTCAGCATGGCCTGCAGCATCTCCCACAATTCATTAATCTCCGCTATTTTCTCACGAATAGTTTGTTCAGTGTCCGGCTTTTTAGTGATGATAATTTCAGCTTGTTCATTCAAGTATGTAACCTACAGATAATCAAATACATATTGTCACAAATACATACGTGCGTGAACTGACTATCATACATCAACATACTTTGCCTTCTATCGCTTTCAAATCCCTCTGTAGTCCACCCAGACGTCTTTGAAGCTGCATGATACCTTCCAAGTCATTCCCTAACTCGTCCGTTGATTCAATCAATTTGGCTTTGTCCCTGATCCAGTTGGCGGTCTCCCTGCATTCGATAATGAATTGATGATATTGGTAGGCCGCGTTCAGTTGCTCACGCTGTTTCTCAACGATGTCAGCGAGATTATTCCAAGAGCTGTTCAAATCGTCTTGATGATTCAAGATTTCTTTAGAGCTGGGATGCTCATTATTCAACAGATTCTCCGACAAGACGTTAACATGACTCACCTATCGTATGTGTAAAGGATGTGAAGATGTAATAATAATATAGTGGAATCATCAGATTGGTGAACTCGTTGAAGTCTCACTTTTTCAGCGTTGGTTGACATTTCCTGTTCGAAGCCATCGAATCGATGTCGAATAACTTCTAACTCTTCAATTTCATCTCCGGGAACCAAAGTAGCCAACAGTTTCTCTTTCTCTGTGATCCAAGTTTTCACAGTCTCCGCGACAGTAAAAACTTTGTACATGGACAAGGCATCTATCAGTCTCTGTTGGCGATGCTTAGACATAGCCAATAACTCGTTGAACTTCTCATCGACCTAACAAATGAATATTATTGATTATTGATTGATTAATTGATAGACATATCTATCTATCTATCTATCAATACTTACTGAGTTCAATCTGGAGGTTATGGTGACCGAGTCTGAATCTGGATAATCGGCGACCACATTTGCTTGGTCGTGCAGCTGTTGAATATTTGTTTTGTATTGATCTAAGTCATCCAAAATGCCCTGGTTATTTTTTATAAGCAGCTCGGTAGATGGCAGCTTGTTGCCAACATCTTCATTACTGACAATGCGTAGGATCTCAGAAAAGTAAGATTCCATGTCGTCACAGTCTGAAAGCAGTTGAAAGAATTCCTGCGACTCGTTCAGACGTTGTTTTCGTTCGGTCGTGAGGTCAATCAGTTGTTCCCATTGTTCCTTCATCTCCCCAATCTTTTTGTGAATATGCTGACTACCAGTATTGTTTGCCTGGAAATATCAGAACATCACATGATGATAGAAATCGTTTTACAACAAATTAACTTATTCAATTCAATTCAATTCAATTCAAATGAGAGTCATACGTGAATAAGATCTTGTCCTTTCTTAATTCCAGCATCGAAGGAATTTTGCCTTGCATGAAGTTCTTCCTCTATTGCTTTGTGCTTCCTTATTAACCTACCAACAGAACTGAGATCGTGACCCAGATCGGGGCTAGACATCATCTGACCCTTCTCCTTTATCCATTCTGTCTCATCCGCCATATCCCAGAAGAATTGCCACATCAGACGAGATTCCTGAAGGAGTGCATGCCGTTGCGCAGCCAATTCCAAGAGATAGTCGTAATCTCCACTGAGTTCACCACCGCGAATTTTAACAACCTTTGAAGTGCACATCAAATTTAGAAAGAGGTTAATTCTGTAAATATTACACAACAATAGGGATATTTTCTATAGAAATATTTTAATAAATAACATTTTACTTCTGGATCGCAGGGCTCATACTTTTCTTCTTTTTCCTCACTCTGAGTTTCGGCAAATCCATTAGACTGGTCCAATATCTGGTGCATTCGCGACCCTAAAACTCTGATATCAGCCTCGAGTAAATTGTGCTTTTGAAGAAGATCATCCACACCCATCAAATGTTTACCAAAATCTTCCGACTGTAAACGAATTTTGATCTCTTCAATCCAGTCTTTCAAGTAAATCATCTCTTGGAATACATTCTGCAACTTCAAGGCCATATCGAGACGACTCCTTCTAGCCTTCAATAACTCCAGTAGTTCACTCCATAGTCTCAAAACATTACTCTTTCGTTCATTGATACGATCGATGTCGTGGAAACCTTCCGTTTCCAGTTGTACGGCCACATTGACCACTGCGTTGACGCGTTCTTCATAGCTGAAAATATCGGTTTCAATGGCTTCGTGCTTTTTACAGGCGGCTTCTACTGCAGCGAGATCGGAACCAAAATTATCCTGCGTGACTAAGCGTTGATTTTCGGAGAGCCAAGCTTCACGCATCGAAGCTTTCAAATCGAATCTGGATGCCAACTGCACCATCTTCTCCTGTCGAATGAGTTCTTCTCTTAATTCCAATTCTCGGGAATGCTCAGATTTCTCAAGAGTTTCCCAGGCACGATTAATGTCAGCGATCAATTTTCCTTAAATAAGAATTAATTAAAACACAACTTTTAGTTAGATTAGTAAAGTTTATTGTAAACTGGATATTATTTAATTGAAGAAGAATTGTCATTCACCATCGCTTGGATTGTAACTTTTGTGATTGTTTGATCGCATTTTGCTGTGAATTGTGAAGAGAAGTATTTCAAGGTTTCCTTTTTCTGTGAACTTGGGAGGCTTTTCAACGGTACGATAACTGTTAAATGAAGCCAATTGTTGTTGTACAGCCTCAAGAGAGTTGGCAAATTGTCTATCATTCAGCATTTCGACTGTCTGATCAATCCATTGTAGGAGGTCACTCGTTAATTGTTCGTATTGATCGATCATTTGCTGTGATTCCAAGGCCTGCGTGACCACTTTGCCAATACGTTTGGTATGGACGGTGTCTGCTTTCACCTAGAATAACATCATAATAGTGAATTACTTTTAACTATACCTCACTTCGATATCAATTTCTAAATTTCTTTTCAAATCTACATATGTCACCTTATTAAAATAGTGATAGAGAGACACAAGATAAGTGATAATTGATTTTTCATCCGGACAATCAACGCAAACATCTTCTGGATCCAACAGCGGTGAGATCCCTAACTCTTCGTGAGCAACTTTGAAGGCTTGCTCGAGATTTTCAAGAGGTGTACTTTTGGAAAGTTTCTAAAACAGTGTCGTTGAATAATAATGAGATGATTATCTAATCAATTAATTAAAATAACAAAATGTGACAGACACTCACTGAATAGTCCACTAGATCTGGTCTGTGTTTGTGGATTAATGCATTAAATCCTAAGCCATCTTTCCAGCTGCTGGTGAAATTTCTCACATTATTATTTGGGTAGCCAGCAGTTTTCATCTGACACCAGAGAAGAAGTGCGTCTTTAGCACTCCTTGTTTCATTTTGATCATGAGATGCTACAGTTATATCTTGAATCTGAAACAATCAGAAATAATACATTGATTAGATTTCCTAGATTTTAAGATTATATAGTAAATGTATTTGCTGATTGTAATCATTTTTTTATATATACCTGAAATCTCAACATTGCTGTCCAAAGTAGACCTAATGTAAGCCTTGGATTGCCATCCACAATGTCATGAGCACCCAAGTTTTCAAAATGAACATGCTGTTCAGTCAGGAAATTTAGTGCTTTATCCACATTTTCCAAACAGTGAATACGCATCTTTCCTCTGGTAGGCTTCGGCTAAAGTAAGTATTGACAGAATGTTTATGAAATTAATAGAATAACTATTCAGTAATTGTAAACCAGTAATTATTTACCAGTTTATCCCCAGAAAGTATTTCAAGCAGTTTTAGTAATGTTTTTCCATCTCGGAGGTCAGTTGTGAGATCCTCAATGTGCATACCACTACTTTCCAAATGAGAATTCAACCATTTGGTGAATGTTTTTGCTTGCACAGTCAACCGTTCATCTTAAATATTTGAATTTTTATTAATTAAATTTAGTATCATTAAATAAACTAAAAAAATATTTTCCAATGTTTTGCAATAAAATGCATTAGTAATATTAGTATGTATTTGATAATATAGGATTATGAAATAATTAATTGCATTGTATGAAAATAGAATATCCATTAACTGTCCTTGTTGATTAAATATGATTGTTTTTAACTGCTTTGGTTATAAAGATTTACATGTTTCTTGCTACTAGATTTCATTCATTGAAATTGTATGACAACAAGAAAAACACATACCTGCAAGAGCTTTTATTCTTGTTCGTTCATACAGTTTTGCTGAACTGTTTTCTGATTGAAAATCATCATCATCAGAGAATATATCAGTGCCATTTCCATTTTGATTAGTTTCTATCTCCATCCTGAAGAGTATCATTTATAAATGACTGTATTGTCTTTCATTTAAAAACAATAAATATTATAGAAATCTTCTATAATTTATAAAAAATTTATAATTTAAATCATAGAATAGACACAAGATAAGAAATATTGCATGCATGATGCATCATGATACACATTTAATATTATTTGAAATTGTCTCCAAAGATGTTTTGAAAATGTTTCTGTAATATAATTTTGAATATGAAATGTATAATGAATAGATTGAACTTCCTCTCATTGTATCTCTCTGAATCTTGCTAGTAATTTTTTTACTAGTAAGATTCAGATATATAAGATATAAGTAAGATAATATAAAAAATAGTTTTATCCTTTTTTTCTAAAAATAAATTAACTATAGTGATCAATTGGAATTGTTTGATCATTGAAATATGGAGTCAGAAGTCAGATATCTTATATTAAAATTAAGAATGGAGAATCTCTGGTAAATATGCCGAATATTTTGAGATATTTAATTATAT
This sequence comes from Monocelis spectator, assembly GCA_036784945.1. Classification (NCBI taxonomy): domain Eukaryota; kingdom Metazoa; phylum Platyhelminthes; order Proseriata; family Monocelididae; genus Monocelis; species Monocelis spectator. The sequence continues at coordinate 4,868 of JAYMFX010214425.1, read as the reverse complement.
TCAATTTTAATTTTTCAGATAAAACTTAACATAATGCTGCATGATATTGTACATATAGAATTGGATTATAAAACTTAATTTTCAAATGTGACATTATCACCATTGCATAATTTTTTATCCAATGTGGTGTTATTATTATTTCAAACTAAATGAAAGCAAAATGTATTAATTTAAAATATGTTTTATGAATTTATTAATCATTATTTGATAGATTACGTTAATACTAAAAATCATTTAAGTTCATATATTAAAATAAACTTTAAAGATCTCACTTCGATGGGAAAGCGAGAATATTTGATTTGACGCTCAATATGATAGAATAAAAATAGATTATTAAAACAAACAATATACTATAAATTAAAATCTAAGATTCCATTAAAACGATTTCAGGAGGTCTTAATGGGAAATTTTCAAAGAATAAGATGTTTAAGAGTTAGATAAATGGTTTTAGACACTTTCCATAAAATCGGTTAACAGAGAATATTTATATTAGATTTGAAACAGAAATGGCAATATGAATTCTCTAGATTCTGGAAATGTCCATTAACACCTGGAAAACACATTAAACAAGTTGTGTTTTTTTGTTTTTATGTTCGTTTAAATAAAAGTGAGTAATTTCTTTTTTTAAAATACCATATTAAAAAATATTATGAATTTCAGCGGGATTTAACTTATAGTTTTATTTTGGCAGAGACAGCAAATTTATGTTTACATGATAACATAAATCCACACGATTTTTCATTGACAATTATATTTGCTTCGTTACAATTCAGTTTCAATTCATTAATCAATTGATTAATCCGATGATGTCAAAAATACCGCAAAAGGATCGAGATTTAAATGAAAGTGTCTCAAACTAAACTTCTCAAAATTGAAATCCATCAATATTATAGGTACGGTACTTCTTCTCATAACCTCTCAACGTGAAATCTATGAAAGTTCTCGGACTCACATTTAAGAATAAAATCCTATGGGATAATCATCTATATCGATTACCAATATGTAAATCTGTCTCTTGAAGACTATACGGTTTTCGCTTTCTAAAAATATCCTCAACCAATCAGAACTCGAATTATTTCATCTGACTATATCCGAATGACTCTTCTATATAGGTATCAATCTAATTTAGAGTTACCCAGCTGGCACCAAAATTATTGATAAACATAATGCAGTGTTTTGTGATGTCCAAATTTAACGCATTTTTCTGCTGTTTAAAATGTAATTATTTATTGATACCTAATCCATTCCAAATCTTAATCTAGAATAATTCCTCTCGACATTCTGTCGGTTGTATCTTTCACTCATCTTCACGATGCCAACGCTTGTGTTGGGTATTCAGTATAGGTCGTATTATATTCTTGAGATTCTTGCTGATTCTAACGCATTATGGATAAAACCTGATAAAACTTATCCAGAAGGTTAGATATGCGGATATCAATTAATTAATTGCAAGGGTGATTATATACCGTACGAAGACTACGTGAATATCGATATTCACGTAGTCCTCGATACCGTATATATACATAATTAATTATTCATATTACATTTTGCTTATTAAGTTTATTCATTGAATCATCATCCAGACAATTCTTCTGTGTAAAAATTTGTTTTATTACTAGAAGTAGTACAGTATAAAACTTGATTAGTAAAAGCAAAATGTGAGTTATAAAACCATGAGACCAAAAATCTTAACCAAGGAGCTATTTGTCCAATAGACATTCCGAGTTTGAGCCAACGGTTTATGAATGCTTAGGATAATATACTGCTGCTGGGACGAAAGACCTTCGGTAGGTACATCTCCGTTCTACAGGCAAGTTTTGTAATAAGACTTTATCAAATACAGGATGTAAAGCCACATACAGGATTACTGGAGATAGATAACATGAGATTAAAATAAATTACAGGTTGAGTTAGTAAGTGGAGTAAAAAATAAAATAAAATAAAACATTGACACAAAAAGCATCCTCCTCACAGAGAAAAGCAAGCAAGCTATATAAAAAATATTTTGTTCTATTGATGATTTTGCCGATGATGTATTTGTTCTTTTTGTTGTTGTTCTTCTTCTGTCATCAACCCCGCAGGAGGTGCCAGTGCATCTAGAACGAACATCATCGGAGTCTGAGTTTCTTTTATAAACTAAATCGATTTATGTACTTGAATTTGCGTTTTTTATTTTTATTGCGACAACGTCTAAATTTAATTTGATTGGTTATTTAATTAATTAATTCTTTAACTGCAATTTCAACATTAAAACTCGTCAATCTATGATATACCCTATATATACTATTTTTCATAATCATTAAAATTATTATTTGATAAATGTATTCTTTGTCGCTATAAAAGATGGTTAATTTATTGGCCAATAGAATATTGAGAATAATTACGAATTACTTTCCCTTTGTGATTGGGTTATCGATGAATATCGTCTGATTCTGACTGAATGACGGAGATGAGACACTGTATATAGAGTTCTTTAACTACACAATTATTTAAAAAGTACACTTAAAAATTACTGATATGGAAGTATTAAGATAGAAAGTTTCACATTTAGTGTCGAATTATCTGTTCGTGACTGGAGCTCTTGACATGCGAACTCATTTTTGGCGCCGAGTTCACCAGGATTCTTGGATAGTTTCCCATATTGTCAATTGAAAATTACAATAATACGAACATTTAATCGACAATTTTCGACAAAAAACGATTTGTTTAAGAGAGTATACCAATAAATATGCCAAGGCGGACAATACAATTTGAATAATGGACGCATCATCATCATCATCATCATAAGAGGAATTATGGCCTCACGAAGACGCAGACAACGAGTGACCAGGTTGAAAGTACGCCCAGTAAGTTGCAGGGAATAAAATAAATTTCTGAACTTTATTAATTTACTAAAATTATTTCTAATTTTTTAAATTTGTTTTATTTGTTTCAATTCTTCAAAACGCTTTTATACAATTAATGATAATATTACCGATAAATAAACCACGAAAATATCAAAAATATCAATCAAAATAGCTTCTGAAGACAGTTGAAATAAAATATTTTATCCCTATGATGTTGTATTAGTTACCTGTCTATAGATATCCCATAGCAACAATAAAAAGGATAGAAAAAAGTCCACCTCAAAATGAATTGCTAATTTTAAAAAGATATTTAAATTTAATTTAAATATTCGATTTGTGGGGTTAAAATAAAATCAATTTTTTCTCATCAATGACAAATACCTATGGTAGGATTTTGTATTTATATAATTTTAATGTTTAAATTTTCAAGTATAGATACTAACAAAACTGAAAACTAAAAATATTTATTTAAATTTTGTTCTCCTTATACGCAATTTCAAATAAATTTTATTATCTAATTAACTCCATACATATATATAAAAAGATACTTTATGATGTCAGGATATATTCTTGTTAACACTTCTTTGTAATTTATAAAATTAGAATATCAAAATTTAATTAAGACTAACTATATAATTGGTTAACTATTCAAACAATTTTCAATATTTAAGGATGAGCGACCTGAATATCATTAGGTATGGTGAGGAAACAACTTGAAATATAACTCAGCATATGCAAAGCATTGTATTGGCTGAGTTATAACAAATTTATAATTTTTCATTTATTAATATGTAATCTGGATAATCATCAAAAATCAATAATAGAGTCTAGTTTTAGTGAATAAGTTGAAACCATTGATTGACATTTTAGTGAATATTATTTCGTTTAATTAATTTTTATAGGGCAGTGTCACTTGGAGTCATTTGTTTTATCTCAAAATTTGTCATCGTTGTTTAAATGCGTGTGAAAAATTATTCATTCGTTAAGGCGGGAAAAAATTTAAAAAAAATTTAGAGAAAATCTAAATTTCGAATGCAGCTTTATGAAGTATTGAATCGGATATTCTGTCTGGATAAAACCCCATAGAATTAGTATTTAATTTGCATTTATTGTTTTTCTGTTAAGCAAATGAATATTTGATCAAAGTATCGTTTTAAAAACTTCACCAGGGATATTATGTAGGCATAGAAAAATCTTCCTTTTAATAGAAATATGAAGATCCAGAAATAACCATTATATCGTTTAACAATCTTTTAGTTCTGTTTTTAAATTATAGCATTAAATAGATTTTTAAAGTCATTTAATATTTTGATTTTAACCTACATATGTGTGTATTTTTAGCTCTTCCCATATAAATGTGTTTTAGATATCAGTTTTTCACTGACTGAAAACAGTGTGAATTGACTTTATCCATTTATTCAATTAATGTTTTAAAAAGGGTGGTCTATATTTTGCTAAATGCTTCTTTGTGAATAAATCAACTGAAGTCTGAAGTTTGTTATCAATATTTCAAGTTCCTGACAAAAGTACTTAAATCCTATATCGACCACGCAGCCACAAAAAATAGAAATTAAGATATCGACTTCAGCTTGTTCAATTTAACTTTTGAATTTTTCCTCGATTCTCTAAGTATTTAAACAAAAAGTTTATTTTCCCTGCTCAATCTATAACATTTGTTGTATTGACTTAAAAATTATATAGGAAAAAAAATTAAACTTTATAGGAATTTTTCTATAAATTATTGATTAAAGTAACTATTACTTTGTAAATAAAACAAATTGCTAAAATGTAAAAAAAACTTCTTTAAACTTTTAACTGAACACTATGAAAAACAAAATTTCTAGCTTCGCTATCACATTATTTTGACCATAGATTTCGACCATAGAGTAATAATACCAAGAGAGTTCTCTTTCTAAAATACAGAAACTCATATCGCTGGTTTTCTCCCACCAACGCGCACAATTTCCTATCTCCGCCATTATAAAACCATAAATTACAAATTGACGTCACTCCTGAACGCCT
>JAYMFX010214424.1:2415-19013 GCA_036784945.1 Monocelis spectator | reverse complement strand
TGATAATCTCAGGATAATTTCAGGATAATCTCATGATAATCTCATGATAGTCTCAGGATAATCTCAGGATAATCTCATGATAATCTCATGATAATCTCATCCTGATAATCTCAGGATAATCTCATCCTGATAATCTCAGGATAATCTCAGGATAATCTCAGGATAATCTCAGGATAATCTCATGATAATCTGATGATAGTCTCATGATATTTACCATTTCAGACCATTGTCAGCCACTCTCTGGGGACTGATCGGTGTCATCGTAGTGTTTGCTGCAATCATGTCCTATTTTCTGTCGCTACTGAGTCCACTGTCTGCTCACAATTTGAAATTGGAATGGGCAATCAGAGATGAAACGGTTTTTCAGGAGCACTTGTGGAGTATAATTGGTTCATTCTTTCTTCAAGGTGGGTTTCGTAGATTGTAGAAGGTATAAGCAATAAGAAATTACTTGATTGCTTGAAATAATCAATAATTTTAAATTGATTAATAGTTAGGTCTTTATGCATTTAAATATTTATGAATTTTGATTATTTTAGGACAAGATTTTTATCCTTATGCCATGTCATCTAGGACAATATTGGCCTTCTGGTGGCTTTTTACACTCATTATTTTTAGCACTTATACTGGTGAGTGATTCTTTTGACAATTGTAATCATTCTCTCGTCATTCTTTAAAATCCTTAAAATCTTATTGAAACAGTCAAAAGTCTGATAATTATTCACTAAAGCTTTAAAATTAGCATAAAAGCTTTAAAGATAACGACGTTTGCCAAATAAATGCTACGAACACGCATATAAATTACGGTATTGAACCAATCTATTCCTGATGAATATATTTGACAAAAGTCAATTATTTATTAAAGTGCAATAGTAAATAATCGTCAGAATTGGTATACACTACTTTACTCATCAAGTAGTGTAACAAAGAAGGATTTCAACCCCATAAGACTATTTCAACCTTATTAGGCATCCTCAGTCGGATTCCTTTATTTCTATTTTATTTTATATTTCTGTTTCTATTTTCGATATTATTTTCACCTAAATATTCATACTAGCATCAGTTTGTTTCATTTATTTTAGCCGATTTAACCTCTTATTTAACAGTTAAAGTGACTGACTACAGTATTAATTCCATTGAAGATTTAGCCGCTCAGACGAAAATCAAACCACTATTTGTTTATGGGGCGAATCTTCTTACGACGATGGAAGTAAGTAGAAGTAAAACCTTATTTACAAGGTTTTACTTCTTGTTCAGTTTCAATATATCTTGTAAAACTATAAGAATGGCGGATTATATAACTGCACGGAGTATTAAGATGAACCGGAACACTGGCACAGATCGTAGTACCCCCCCCCCTCCCCCAATGCACCCCCGGATAATTAATGAATCATCCCAAAATAAAAAATTCCCCAAATCAATGAATTCCTCGAACCAATTTCTCCCTTACACCTCTGTTTTATACCTAAAAAATAATTTAATAAGACGTTTCTTACACTACTTATAAGTAATCTAACTTGAAAATAAATATGAAATTTGAACGCAGTGACCTTAATTACTCCATGGTAGATTGAATAATGTTGATTTAGCTATATTTTGATTGGATGTTAAAACGACGAATCAAAAATCTAACTCTGCGACATCAATTACACTAGAAAAGAGCTAGTCTCTGAGGATTGATAAAAAATCAATAAAAAAATTCAAACTCTCTCATTGCAGACGTCTACAGATGGTGTGTTCCACAAGCTCAACAAAATAAAAGTTCTTGCTCCAAGTGTCGGTGATTGCACAAATTGGGTGAGCTATAAACTACATTATACTTATGTTCGTTTTAAATTTTTTGTTTTATTAGATGGGCATCGTTACAAATGTACCTATATTCCTTTTTAATTGTAAATTACAAAATACACAATAAGATTAATGTTTTGAGTATAGAAATCAATAGGAAATAGGAAAAATTTACAGATTGAGATTAAGTTTAAGATTGGCTGAAGATATTTCGAAGGTCGGTTTAAGATTTGGAAATATCGCCTGTTATTTTATGCATGAAGGAAGTGTCGTCTGCATATTTTGGCATCGTAAGGAACTGAGAGCGAGGATAGAAATAGGATGGGGCGGCCTAGGATGGAACCTCTCCACTGGTAATGAGAAGCTGAGAGCGAGAATGTGTAGAAGATATAGTAGATTGGTCATAGAATAATAGAACCTTGTGGTACTCCGCTGGTAATGAGGAGCTGAGAGCGAGGATGTGTAGAAGATATAGTAGATTGGGCCTAGGATAGAACCTTGTGGTACTCAACTGAGCACAACCGTTAATAAGAGTGAGCAATTTTTATAAGCTCATTCCATTACTGAATTTATCTACTACATCTTCCTCACCAGATATTGAAACCGGAAAATGCGAACCTCGCTTGCGTGACCGATTTTACAACCGTCCTTTATTTCTCCAGAAAGTACTGCAACCGGTTGTATATATTTCCAGAAGTATTTAACACTGCGCCTCTTGGATTCATAGCCCCAAAAGATGCGGTATTCTATGACTTATTTAAGTTCCAGTGAGTTCATAAGCATAATATAAAACCCTACAACGTAATATACTAAGAATATACCCAATGTATGTATAACGCGTGTGAGAGATCACGGTCCCATAGAGATTGGATGCCGCTATCTTTTGGTGACATCCGATTTCTATGAGTTTATCTATTTCATTCGATATTGGCTTTAGGTAATAGTTTGATACAGAGAGTAATGTGATATTTCCTCTAGCTAACCTACATATATCTACACTTATAATAGCATGCAGCGTATGCAGGAGACAGGCTTGGTGAATAAATGGTTTCAGAAATGGTACTACAGTAACAATACCTGTACTGCCAATAATAACGAGGAGGCGGCCTCCATCAATCTGGTTGGTGTTGGCGGAGCATTCACCCTATCATTCGCGCTCTATGGTTTCGGCTGTTTATTTGCAATATTTGAAGTGCTATGGACCAAATGGTTGAAAAGAAGTCCCCTTGACTTCCCCATATTCCGTTAATCCACCGAATCTGCAATTTCATTTGTCACTCCAAGGGGATGTACCTACCATGTCCGCATAGAAATTTAATACATACATACCTGCACAAATAATTGAATATCTTTGACTATGACTTCACTTGATTTGTGAATTTACATGCATATTTCTTATTTTGATTTCTGTGAATTATATATTTTTTTTAATGGCTTTATTTCTCTACTACATTTTAGTAGCTATAAAGTAGATACTTAACTATTATATACCTAATGACAATAAGAATAATTCAAAAATTTAAAAACATTTTTGCTACAATTCATTTCTTTATTTTTTAAGTAAAGCAATGTGTTGACTACTGATGAAATTTTTTGATCTTACACTCGTTGAATTTTTGGATAAGTCATATCATTTCATATAGGACAGTTTATTTTGATTACTATAAATGAATCAAATGTATATTACACATAGGAGTACATACAATAGGAAAAAATGCAAACCCCTATATAGTTTTGCTATCGATATTCATCTCTGACAGTCTGGTAAATAAAATTCGAAACGTGTTTTGCAGTACAAACTTAGTGATATTTTAGCTATGAATATGTAGGTATATGGTATATTAGCTCAGAAGATAATATTTAGACATCATTTATACAGAGAGATATTATTCATTGATGCTTCGGATCATGCAAAGGTGGTAACTTTTGAATCATACAAGGTTCTGAATAGTAGTCAGCCTTTGTCAAACCATAATACGCCGGTTCGATTTGACCACTACTTTTCTCTGGCTTACGAGTCACACTATTTAAGCCGGTCATTACGGGACGTTTATCGGGAATTCCTTTTCCAAATGTTTGAAACTGAGTAGCCTTATAATATCGATCATAATTCCAATCCAGCATTTTCAAATCTCCATCTCGGATAGTCTGCTGTCGTCTCTTATACCAATCAGGATAGACAGCAGCAGCGCTCTGTGCGTGCATGTCCCAGTGCCCGGCAGAATTCCATTTGCTCCAACCAGCCTATTTTGTTAATAAATTTAAAAATACGACATTATAAACTCTGTACTACTAAAAGTAATAAAGGGTATAATAGTACCATTATATATTATTTTCTCTTTGTTAAAATTATAATTTGCCCGCTATCAACCTTGACGATAATATATTCAATGTTATGTTGATTTAAAAATTCAATTTTAGTTAGATTTTACCTTGCAATAGTCAACACCACTTGAATGGTAAACATTAAGATGATTCATACGTGGCTCCCTAAAAATGAAAATTTGATGAGGATATATAATAAAATGATATCAGCATGAAAGTTTTATAAAATACACATAGCACTAACCAAATACTGCCTATTTCATATAAAGCAGGGGGCATAAATTGCATGGGATATAAGGAAGTGTGTCCTCGATGGTAAGCCATTTCTAAAATTGTTATATTGCAAGAAAGCATGTTATCTCAAAATAGGTTAAATTAAATAAATAAATATTGTTTTAAGAAAATTAAGGCATTCAAAACAGATTACTTAGTAAGAAATATTTGATTATTAAAATGGTATATGCAAAAGTGCTAACTATAGTTTAGGAATTAGGATATTGTATTGAAACTAAAATTCCTAATAAACAATATAGAGGGACATAGCCAAACTTCAAATTTTACTATATAATACATAGAACAAATGAAACCATTTATTTAAAATGCACAATCTTTAGAAAATATGCAAAATTATTTAGCGGTTAAATTCTATTACCAATGATGACATTTTGGATTTTATCTGAATATTTACATGTGATCCCAATAAAAAAAGATTTGGGCTGAATGCTACAAAAAGACAAGGTTTAGAAAGAAGGAGGTTAGCATTTGACAATTTTGCTTAGAAAAGAACAGCAATAAAAAAACATACTTTGTCACAATATTTATGATAGAAAACATTTTTTCAAAAACTTTAACATCTTAATTGATCAACTTATTGTAATTTAAAAAAATGTATTTGCCCTTTTTAGGGCCAAAAGTGGCCCCCAAAACTTTTTTTATTGGGATAGTATACACAAGAATGTCATTGGCGGAGTCAACATATAAGAATAAATATTGTCTACAATTATAAATTTTATGATTTTCATTTTTTATTTGATTGATGATTTGATTGGTTTCAATAAAATTGGATGAATATTAATTATAGCATTTATCCACTTTAGAAATGTATGATCTATTGTTAGTTATAATGTGAGTTTGAAGGTTAGGATTTGGGGATTCAATATATAATTATTACTCTCTAATAATAGTTATCTAAACTGCAATAGTGTACTAAAAAAATCAAAATACCTATCTCTGTTCTTTTTCATAGTATTGTATCATTATTTGCAAAAGAATTTTCAAATAGATTTCATGAGTTGTACATTGATGATTTAAGTAATATAGAATGTTTCTCACAATTTTGTGGCAACAAGGCTGGGATTAATCTTTTCAAAAACATTGTACAACATATTCAAAACATATATATAAGAGATCATTTACATTAACTAATCTCTTTGAAAATATTTTTCTTCTACAAATAATATAATATACCAATAATACAATTTACATCATTTATAAGTATTTTTCACAATTTTTATAATCTTTGCAAAAAATTTAGGTAAATAACAAATATTTCCGATATCTCTCCTAATCATTTAAAAATTTGATGCTTAGAATAATTTAAACTTTAATAATAAAAGATATTGGTGAAATTCCATAGTTAAATTTAACGGATCTATAATAATTTTTTTACTCCGGTTGGCCATAATTTTCTTCTATTTATTTTAAATAATTAAATGCCAGTTGCTGTGATAAAACTTATTTTTGATGCGTTTAAACTACAATATTAAATTTAAATTAACAATTCATTTTTTTATCAAATGAATCGTCAATATTGATCAAAGACGGTAATATTCCCAAGAGTTAAAATATTTGAATTCATGAAAACACGAAACATACATATATATATATATATATATGTTGACCCAAGCGGCGTTTTTACTCCCACTAAATGATCATAGCCTTCACATAAAAATGGCGCAATTATAGCGGTTACCGCTCCCGCCATGTTCCGCAATCCCGCTGGTGGTACGCCGGTGTACCGCCAGATTCACCGCCGGTGTATCATTTTGTAGTGAGATAGCCTATCCTATTACGATTAATATACAAATTGAAATTGTTTTAATGAAACGTTATAGCTAGAGGTATAATAATTAAAACTAAAATTATAGCTAATTGTTATTATTATTATTATTATTATTCATATAACTCAATAAAGCTTATAGAAAGAAATAAATGAATATGCATATATAGAAAAATAATATAGGTATGTATTTAATTTATCACAAATTTAGATTAATGACGACAGAACGTTTTGAACAAACAAACGCAAATTATATTCATTAAATAAAATAACCTAACTATTGTATCAAAATAGTAAAATTATGAAAACATTGGGACATTGTTTTATTAAATGCTAAAATATCATGACTGTTCAACTGTTAATCGATTTATTTGATATAAAAACGTAATCATTTTATCCTATATAGGATATACCTAACTACATACATATTACTCATTAATGCTATTTTATCATCTTGGGAATAAATATGGAGCTAACTCAATATGTGGACAATTTATAAACAATTAGGAGATTGATTTGAAAATCTTCAATGCAGAAGACAATGTAGGTATACAAACAGTAACATCGACACAGATAGTATCCTTTTAGATAGATATGTTGGTTGAAACCATTCGTGATGTTGTTCTTATGAGATACAACTCATAAAGAAAATACGGCTTTGATTCGTAATTTCGCTTAAAATAGAGAACCGTCAAACCCTGGGAAAATAAGAAGCAATAATTCCCAGTAGAGCTGTTTTTTAATTAGTGTTGTTTTACTAAAATATGGAGCTTTGTTGACACATTTTCAAAATTTGGTAGGTTTCTATACTATGCAAGTTGTAAAATTAATTCAGTTTGATTCAATGATATAGAAATATGGCTATAACCTATTAACGAAAGGAAAATACAATAACATTACAGACAATAAATAGGTCAACATTTAAAAATTATAGGCTGCTGATGCATGATACAGATGATACGGACTATTGTAATCTTTACACAATACATTCTAGTAGATATTTTCCTAAATATTTCCTCTATTAGTTTGAATTAAGTATTCCATTAAGTTGATTGGGTTCATTTTTGTCAAATGTCTATATTTGGTAAGAATTGTTTTACTTATGCGCATTGAATATATTGCTAAATTGTGAATTATTATTGCATAATGAAAATTATGCAAAGTAGATTAGGAAATGTCATTCCCAACTGATTCCCATAAATGATTAAGCAGTATTTGTTGCCGCTCATACATCAACGCTCATACATTTATAAAACAGTAATCTTTTACAGCTGTCATTTGTTTGAATGTGCTCTATATGCTAACATACTGACTAATAACTAAAAAAACATTCCCTTTTAAAGGAGATGAAAATGACCAATTCAAAAATTCTACTGGAAAGTTTCATCTGTGTTTATAGGTTGATGAATTGATCTTAAAAACAAAGAAAGGTTTCTATATAGGTGAATATCTAAAGGTATATAATATAAACATAATATGGAGAAGATAACTTGGAATGTTAGATGTCATGTTATGGTGTATGTACAGTCATATGGATATGTCATGAAAGGCTAAAATTCAATGTGGTATAAAGACATAATGAGATATAAAAAATGATTCTATTTACAATCATGTAAACAGGAAAATATTTCATCCACCAGAATTCACCCACATATTTAATTAAAATAAAGAAAGTTTAAACAAAATACAATAAAGTATTGGGTTCATAACATTTCATAATTATTCATATTAAGTATCTAAAGGGCAAACATGAAAGTTAAAATATTTTTCTGAAAATTTATAAAAAATCTTGGAAAGTTATCGATTTGTCATGTTATGGACATGGTAGGTACTTACATATACATATCTCAGAATAACTATATATGGACATCTTTATTCATGGTATATATAAATGTAAAATGCATTTAATTTTCAATACTATATATAAAAAGAATACGCCTATAACACAACTATCTAATTTGATGATCTTGCAGATACAGCCACACAAGCAGATTGCTTAAATACAATGGCATTATGAGAGTGAGACATCTTGTCGAGGAGGAGTTTTTATTGTTTACATGTAAGGATGCTGATCGTAGATCTTGCTTTTCTTTATTTGATGTGATTGATCTTTGTGATTCTGGTTTTGATGCTGAATAAAAAAGCATTTGATAAATTAAAAATGGTTTTTAATGATTATTATATTATCATTATAATGTTTTAATTGAATTTAAATTTGCTCATTTGCCCATAAGCTTTAGGACAAACAAAAAACTCCTCATTATAGACCATTATAACAACTATTAGCCAATGAAATCAAAGTATTCTCATTCTATAATTGAAAGCATTGTGGGAAGGGTAAACCACTGAGAGAAAACATATCACCCTAAAAGTTTATTCTACATATAAACGCATGCAATTTTTCTAATGGTGATTGACTGACATACAATTATATACAGGTAAGTATTTTAACTTTGATTTCATGATATGAAATCATTGTCAATGCGGAGAGAGAGGGAGAGAGGGAGTAAGAGAGAGAGGGAGAGAAAGAGAGAAAGAGAGTAGAGTAAGAAAGTAAGAGAGCGAGGGAGAGAGAATGAGAGTAGAGAGAGAGAGAGAGAGAGAGAGAGTAGGGAGGGGGAGAATTTAGTGCTCACCAAGCATAGAAATAATATCTGTACATATTTTAATGATATTTATCTCCATAGAGATACGAGATACATAGATCCCAAATATGCACTCTTTAAAATGAAATAAGAGAGAGAGAGAGAGAGAGAGAGAGAGAGACTACAGAGAAATGAGTGCGTTATCTAAAATTATAAAATAAATTGACTCATCATCAAATCACTTAGCTCTTCATCTATGCGTAGGTGGTATCCATTTACATTTTAATATTAATTACATACGTAGGTATAAGGCGATTATATTTTTACGAAAAAATGCAACATTTTTCCTATTCTGTGTATTATCAGTTTACAGTTGTAGCTAAATCCTTGTACCTAACCTTAACGTATTATAGTAGAAGCAATGTGATACTATACCTAATAGTAAATAGTAATGCGATTAATTTCAGAGATGATTAAATGTTTGCAGTATCATATTCTTAGAGTGGAGGAGGTGATGAGCTGAGATGAGTGGATGATTTGAGCATGCCTCTCTCATTCACACTGATCTCATAAACACAGTCAGAGACCAGTGAAGTCTACAGGCATGCAATAAAACAACAACAGTAATTATTGCATATTATTATGATACTTCACCTGAAATATAGGGGTGCTGCTCCTCTGAAATCAAATAGACAATTCAATTCTAATGAAATGCATAAGATACAACACACAGGTATATCATACTGTATTTATATTTTTATCATTTTAATAATCATCACTTAGAACAAACAGGCTCAGAAGATGTATAACAGGCAATCATAATCTTATAAACAGCGCTCTCTACAAAATAATGACAATTAGAAAGCATTCTTATATACTATTCTTATATCAGAAATCTCTATGTCTGATTCAGCATCCTGTTGAATTAGCACGCAGTATAAGAAGGCTTTCAAATTGTCATTCTTTTGTAGAGAGCGCTGGCCGAGTGGTTATAGAACGCTTGACCACCAATCCAGGGATCGAGAGTTCAAATCCCGGCTAAGTGCTCTCAGGAATGAAATATTGTATAGCGCTGTATAGAGATTACAAAATTGTTATACAATATCTTAATATATCTGTTGCACATTGTATGAACATTTGTGTATAGTCCTTTTTATTGCGAAAGTCCATTTCTCGCTAAGTTTCAGTTTCAAAAAGTCACGGATATGCATATCTGTATATAGAGACTGATATTATAGTTTTGATATTTCTTTAAGACAAAATTTGGGAAATTTTAGTTTGGAAAAAAGATTCATTTTTATGAGCGCTGAAAAATTCAAAGGATAAAAATATTTTTGATTAAAATTTGTTTCATAAAAACATATTTCACGAATAAAATAATAAGCGCGTTTAAATAATGTTGTTTTCATTTTGCATTAAGAAAAAAGAATTAAAAAAAGTGCAATTAATTCTCACCATAAACTGTAAATGGAATGGTTGAGCTATCCTTTGGCTCAATGATTTTGCTGGAGTATTTTTTGCATGTCCAGTTACCTGTGTGCCTCTTTTGAACTTTACTGATGGTGAGTACGGAGTAGAGAGTGTTGTTGGTGTCCCAGCGCATCGTGATATCGATAAGCTGTTCGGGATTCGACTGTTGAAGGACGCGATTGTGGAACCAATTTATTGAAGCATCACTGGTGGAGTAGAGAAAGCGCGCCCTACAGCTGAATGACACAGGCTCGTTGAGGTAGCTGTAACTGTCCCCGCTAACTGACACGGCTGAAAAAAGCAGCGAAAGAGTTCTCCAATAAGTCAAGCGTGTGCAATTATAAAAGTAGTGGAAATGTGAGTCGGCGATATTCATTTATACTTTCAAATATAGGGAGACTTATCAGTTCTATAGATTGCTGAACATTTTGACGAATAAGTTTGGTTTCTGTCTTTTTGCCTTTTGCATTTCAATTAATAAGACTATTAATTATAATAATTTGAAGCAGACCATACCACAAGCTTATAAAGAAATATTGGGAAACGAAAGTATCTAGACAGGGATAGTTGATTAGTTGTATTTTGGGAATACTCGCTGAATTCAATGATTAAAAGAAACGAAATTAATGTTCATTTTTAGTAGGTATGGCGCTTTTATTTAAATGAACTCTATCAGCACGTACTCTACTACAGACGTGCATCCTCTTAACACCATAGCCACAACACAAATATGATTCTGAAGGGAAATAGTCGAATACTTGACTGTGATTGGCTAAGAAGTAATAGCTTCAGACCACAGAGTTCTATAGGGAATAGAGGTATATCTCTTGCTTATTTTGCTATCGTGGCAGAGTCACAAGAGTCTACCTGCTTGTCTGCCATGCTTTCAATTAGAATGAGAATACTTTGATTTCATTGGCTGATTAACATCTACATAGTGCTGATTTCAGCATGCGCGGCATTCTTATCATAGCGCACAAGTTATTGATCTCTCAATGGATCTCTGTGTTTCAGGTATCTGCATATTTATGCTATGAATGTTCGCTTTCCTATACAGTATCGCAGCATAATTTAGATTTGCCATAGAGATAAATAAGCTGCTCTCTACACATATTCAGATATCTATGAATAAAATTCTCGGGTAAAATTTAAGAGTTTCATCAATTTGCTGAATGAATGAATGAATGAAAATGGAATAAAAGATTCAAAACTAATACTCATAAAAATCTGATTTGTTTTTTTTCTGTCTGCCTTCTTCTGCTTGCTGTACAATAAACAAACCCTTATATCTATTACTAAATGATGTTTGTTTAAATGCGCCGATTTGAAATTTTTGAAATTTTAATTTCTGAAAAATTGAAAAAACATTTTTTAATCAAAATTTGGTTGTTAAAATCGACATTTAGAATTGTATATTTCCAAATCTCTTTTACAAAATCTCTTTTCAGCCGTTGATTAATATATTGATTTAATTATCGGTATTAACTATTGGCACTCTCCTGTTTATATTTTTCATCTAAGCGATGCTTATTGATGATATAAGTTGCCTCTACAAGAAAGATTTTACAGCGCAAACTGTTGGCGACAATAATGGGGAATAATCGTTTATTAATTCTGCTTTATAATTTATTCAATAAATATGTTGGTCGATAATATGCTTAATGGTTCATGCGATCCAAACCATATTCAGGTGTACTGCTGTCCAATATAAAAGAAATGAAATTATGAAATTGCTTATCTCATCAATGTAATTAGATAATAATAATGATTATGATCAAATTAATTGCCAATGTGGAGGGTTTTGTTCCCGCTCTTATAAATAATTCATTATAATGCATGGCAGAATAAATGCCATAAAGGAAAATATTTATTCTGACATGCCTGCACAGTTTCATATTATACTGAATTAATATTTTCTATTAGAATGCGCTTTAAAAAATAATTTCTACATTGATAAGGATAATGAAAATACAGAGCCTTAACAAGATTTAATTCCATGGAACTTTTAATGGATTACCTAATCTTCCTGAAATCATAATTTAAGAGTTTATTGCGATTAAAAATATTTTAAACTATTCATTATACACAATTTTGTTTAACTATTTATTTTGTTATTCAATCTAATATTTCGACACACACATTTATTTCTTCAACGTAACTGTAGTATTGAATTTGACAGCTTTTAAAATTTCGCGCAAAAAAAACTAAAATTATTATTACGAAACTTAAACAAAATAAATAAATAGTAAATTCTTTTTGTTAAATATCTGATGACTCTGATAATTAATTTATTATATAAATTTTATTATAAAGATTGTTGAAATCTTTATACTATTTGACTTTTAATATTATTAACATACTTCTAAATAATAAATATTGTGTAGGATTGAATTTTTCAGAGCTATTTGAATGAATTAACCTGTAACTGTAAATGTGTATAAAATCCTTCTAATTATCCCATTTGTACCTTCTGTTTGAATTGTCAAATGTAATCAATGTCAGTTGCAAATAGAGACATCCTTTTAAGGTCATTCAAATAAAAATAGAAGTTAGTTACTTTACATCAAATGAAGAAATAGTTCTCCAAGTCCTTTGGGATTTATCATCAGCTTATACTTACAAAGACGCGTGCAATACATGAAATTCGATTAATTCTTTAAAAAATCTCCCCCTCTCTCATAAAAGAAATGCATAATATACCTCTCTACAATGTGGCTTGTTTTTACCATATATATACATATATATAGTTGTAAAGTTCAAAGATTTTGAATTTTAAGTATCAGGCAAATAACATTCTGCTTTATAAGGAACTATAAGATTGAAATATATTGAAGCCTCATTGCAAGTTTATAAGATTAAGGGGTTCTCTTTGATGAGTTTAATGAACTGACCATTTTTTGATGTTCTTGTTAATGTTTGAACTGAAACATATGAGAGATATCAATGTGCTGATTTACTGGAAATCTAATCGAGACCTGTACTTTTAGAGTTCGACAAAAATGAGTTGAGAGACATTCAGTTTTCAGTGTGATACTCATAGAAATCTTCATGAGTTGAGAGACATTCAGTTTTCAGTGTGATACTCATAGAAATCTTCATGAGTTGAGAGACATTCAGTTTTCAGTGTGATACTCATAGAAATCTTCATCAGTTGAGAGACATTCAGTTTTCGGTCTGATACTCATAGAAATCTTCATCAGTTGAGAGACATTCAGTTTTCGGTCTGATACTCATAGAAATCTTCATATTTCTTTTTAAGAGTAAATTAAAAGAAACCCTTCTATGTATCTATAATGTTTCCTTTTTATTTTCCACTGTATATCAGTTATTAAATAATAAGTTTCTTATGACTTACATGGAGAGTTTCTCGATCCTATCTTAGAATCTCTAAGTGATCTTCTTTTAGTATAATTATTTACAATTAAATTATGCATATTGGGAAAACTGTATGTTACAAATAATATTCCCATTGATCTCATTCATGCACGACAATTATCCGCAGAGATAATCTCCCCCGATCATAAATCTATCATATTATGAATTATTAAGGGAGAGAGATAGTTTAAGCAGATCACATGCTGTTCTGCACGTTATTATTACATAAATATTGCGCGGTTTTTGGAATAGGAAATTTAGAAATAGATAATACGTATAGAATAATATGGGAAAATATAAAAAATGTTATGAATAAAAAGTTATTCGTGTTTGCTGCATAAATACGAATCAAAGTATGCAATTCAAGCTAAGAATTTTTTATTTTATTAATTAGACTGTTTGAGTCAGTCAAGAGGTTGTAGAGTCACAGTACAATAACCTTGTTAATACACATTAATATACGTTAACTTTGCGTTGACTTGACTATCGACGTTTCAGCCCCGTACGAGAAATGGAGAAGACCAGAGATTTGAAAAGTCTCACATTTGTGGTCGGGCTGATATCGCAGTTCCTTCCTTGCCATTGAGAATGAAAGTGAAGAATATCTTCGTCTTCAACAGCTATTTTACTCTCGGCCTTGACTTTGCCCAGGAGGGTTTCTATCTCAGCAGTGTCTCTTCCCATTTTATCATCTGCATACCTCAGATTGCTCAGGAGGGTTTCTATCTCAGCAGTGTCTCTTCCCATTTTATCATCTGCATACCTCAAATTGCTCAGGGGATTCTCTTTTTGTCGTTTCTATGCAAGTTATCAAATATCCTTTAAATAATTTCAGCTGCATGTTTTTAATTTTAACAAAGGTATTTAATCAGAGAAGTCTATAGATTGTTGATATCATATCTGTATCTTTTATAGAAATTATGTTATTTTCATATTTAATTCTGTATTCTTGCTGGATGTTCTTTTATTCCAGAAACTCTAAGGTATAACTGCTGTTTGTGGTAAGGTGAAGTAAAACCTTTTAAATTATTAAAACTCAATCTCGTGTAAGAAATGCTATAATTGGCTAATATTTTTGATGTCGCTGACTGTTGAGTGAAGAGTGAACAATGATGGTTGATGGTAACTTTCTAATTTCTATATATCTCAATGAAGAAAGAAGAGTTTTAATTAAATTTTCAATTCATTTCCATACAGTTTTATAAATTCGTGTTGTTATAATCGAGGGATTTTGAGAATGAGTTAGTGCCTATAGTCTATAATCCTTTAACAAAATCAATCTTCTAATATTCGACAGTATTCCACATTTGTGAATATAAAAGTATATTAACATTCAGCGATAATAATTTTCAGAAATTCATTCAAATAATCCCACAAGGATTTTATCT
The DNA here is from genome assembly GCA_036784945.1 of Monocelis spectator. Taxonomy (NCBI): domain Eukaryota; kingdom Metazoa; phylum Platyhelminthes; order Proseriata; family Monocelididae; genus Monocelis; species Monocelis spectator. Next base: position 4,023 of record JAYMFX010214424.1, on the reverse strand, counting down.
ATCACGAAATCATAAAAATAATTCACCAATTCATTTAAACAATCAATCAAAAACTTTTCATCAACAATTTCCTATTTTGTTAGTTGAAATATTTTACATTTTCGTATTTGTATTCGTATTTAGTATTTACTAGAGAACAGAGATTAAGGTTTGACAGTATTTTGTCTTTGTGATAATACTGTCATACTTAATGTTTAATTACTACATATACACTTGTCTTTCTATTAAAGAAAATGGACTGATTATCAAACCAAGATGGTTTAGAAACTAAGAAACGAAAATCGATGGTTTTGTGTTAAATTTCTATGTCCGCCATTTTATCTCCGAGACAAAGAGTTGTAATAAAGATATGTTACAATTGCTTACTATATTTTCTAACACTGTTAATCGCCTCATCTTTGACATATTCATAGTCAATGGGTTGTGAAGATGTTCTAGGTGGAGCCCCATGATACATACCATTTCGGTTGAAGTCTTGTTGTGTTTGCGATACACTATCTAAAAGTATCGAATAAATAAGAAAGTTTGTATGAAATTAAATCTTATTTAATTATGTAATACATTAAAGGATAGAGGCGTGAGTACAGATAATTACATCAATATTAATGATGTTGGTTAAAAATGCATTCTTCAAAGTTAACATAGAAAAATATGGTGATATGATTTAATATTGAGCAGGAATAGTCAATAAATGGAGATTAATGTATCCTATAGATATTGATGTATCCATAGAAGTCGGATTGTTTTAATATTCTCTTGTAAATGAAGCGAGAATGTATTCCGATTTCTATGGATGTATCCTATAGAGATTGATGTATCCTATAGAGATTGATGTATCCTATAGAGATTGATGTATCCTATAGAGATTGATGTACCCCATAGAGATTGATGTATCATATAGAGATTGATGTATCCTATAGAGATTGATGTACCCCATAGAGATTGATGTATCCTATAGAGATTGATGTACCCCATAGAGATTGATGTATCCTATAGAGATTGATGTATCCCATAGAGATTGATGTATCCCATAGAGATTGATATATATGAGATGCAATCCAATGCATTTGACTGAATTTGTTAAACAAAACAACAGAATGAAATCTGTCGTATGCTTGCTTTTATAAGGATTTACATCATCTTATAAAAAAGATTTGACAAGTTTTCATAATTTTATGTCTATTATTGACACTGAATTCTATCACAGAAACAGAAACCCATAGAAGTTGAATTCAGCAAAATGCAAAATATACTAAAACAAACATAACTGTTCAACTAAGAACATTCGATCCATTCAAAAGACAATTAAATTTTTTACAGCTAAGATAAAAATCCAACACTTCAGTAATATCAAACATCATAGATATTCTCATAGATATACTCATAGATATATCATCATAGATATACTCATAGATATACTCATAGATATTCTCATAGATATACTCATGGATATACTCATAGATATACTCATGGATATATCATCATAGATATACTCATAGATATACTCATGGATATATCATCATAGATATACTCATAGATATACTCATAGATATACTCATGGATATATCATCATAGATATACTCATAGATATACTCATAGATATACTCA
>JAYMFX010214091.1:0-10799 GCA_036784945.1 Monocelis spectator | reverse complement strand
CTCTCTCTAACTCGAGTCTACTTGCTGTGTATAGTGTTTGTATTTTCTAGTAGACAATCTTTTCTCTCTCTCTCTCTCTCTCTCTCTTACTCGAGTCTACTTGCTGTGTATAGTGTTTGTATTTTATCGTAGACAATCCTCTCTCTCTCTCTAACTCGAGTGTCCTTTTGATATGTATCATATCAATGTTATTTTATCTTGGCTAATTAATTAATTTGTATGTCTATAATTAATACAGAAATTTATTATTTATTTAACTTTGTCGTTTTAGGAAAATCAAAGTTACAATGCTTAAAGTTATTTTTGTAATGTTTTTTGTGCTTGGATTAATTTCCATGAATCGTGGGGATCACTTGACCAGGGATGAGTATCTCTCTGTCGCCATGAGCAAGTACTCTCCCGACTGGGTTTGTTTGGGTAAATGCGGCCTTACATCCGCGGCTTGCATTGCCGTATCGGACTGCCTAAATGAGGATACTAAATGGGATGTGGCGAAATGTTTGGCTAAAAAGTGCGCCATCAAAAGTGTCTTCTGTGCTTTGGGTTGCCTAAAAGATTGGTATTGATAGATAATCTCCTCAGAATTCTGGAATTGATGCTTATATATTTTAATTGTAATTATAATATTTTAATTATTGTTATGTTTGTTAATAATCTGTGAAAGAAATAATAAATTAAATTTGCGGATCCTTTAAAAAAATATGAAAATTTGAAAATGCTAAAGGAGACTAGAATTTCTTTCTGAGTAACCCTATACACTTCAAATTACGGTTACCGTAAATAGCGACGTTATTAATAGCGATAGGCGCAAGCATTTAACTTACCTTTCTATGTAGGTAGTGATTGGCCAATGAGAAAACTTTGATTTCATTTTTATGATAGAGCAAAATAGGGAGTGATCTCTCTACCTATATAAATACTTATAAATGAAACTCTGTGCTTTTAATTAGAATGAGAATACTTTGATTTCATTGGCTGATTGGCATCTAATACTGATTTCAGTGAGCGCTGTATTCTTATGATAGCGTGAGTGATCTCTCTACCTGTAAATGGAACTTTGTAATCATACCCATGTCATAACTAATCGAAAAGCGAACTTAAATTATATTTATGCTTTGGAATCTATATGGAAAATTTTTGGGGGGTTTGATATTTGTGAGTTTTGATATTATTCAATTTGTCTGATATTCGAATAATTCCTAAGCATCGGCACATTCCGTGGGTGAGTGTTGAACAAATATTGAACAACTTTTAAATTTTTTGATCATTTTATTCATTGTTTATTTTTGCTACAGGAATTGAAGTTTCCTTAAAATGAAATTTGTCACAAAACTTTTCAAATATAAATGACTAACATTTAAAGTAAACATTCAACGAATGTATCAGAAAGTATAAATGTCAATCTCATAAAACGTGAAAGGCGCACAATATTTCAAAATGAACTTTAACGCCGGGAATAATTCTGATAGTGAAATATCTGATTTAAATGCTATGAGTCGGTTCATTGTCTGCTATTCAATCATTTTGGTCTGCTTGGGTTTACTGTTTAATGCCTTCAATTGTTATTATTTCATCAAGACTGACCAACTCGGCCACTTTTCTAAGCGACTACTGTTTTCAGTTTCATTGTTCGATTCGGTGTCACTCATTTTGGGACCACTGCCGATGTTTCTTGTGGAAGGTTTGAATTCATTCGTTTTCAGTGCCACAGATACAATCTGCAAACTGCGTTTGGGTTTCCGACATCTTTCTACTGACATGTCATTGTTCCTTCTAGAATTTTTAGCAATGGAGAGGTTGGTGGCTGTTTTGTTTCCATTGAAATACCGGTTCATTTGCTCCATCAAAGCGAAAGTGATTTCTATTGCTTTGTTTTCGATTTATCTGTGTGTAAGGATAGCAATTCAAATGTTTGTTGCAACTTCGAGTAAGACTTATTGTCAAGTTCCAAGTGGACAAATAAGTACCTTTATTAATCTAAATGATGCGGTTTTTGACTATCAGCAAGCCATCATTTTAATCCTGTCAAATGTTATTATCTTATGGATGCTTGCAAAACGATCGAACAATAATCAACAGTATATTCAATCGAATAAATCACAAAGAACTTTCAAACTTCTGATTGGATTGTCTCTGTTAAGTGCAACCTTAACCTCACCACTATTGTTATACAACTTGCTTTCCTCTTACACCGATGTAACTGAATCAATGGATTTCAATAACAAACTGATCATAACGCGATTAGCTTATTTGATTTTTTTCACGAATTTTGCTGTTAATTTTCCCTTTTATTTAATTAATTCATCTGATTTCAGAAAGGTGTTTTTACAATTTATAACACGTGGACGGTGCAAACGGAATGGAATAGAGTCGATTCCATAAATTAAATAGCAAAGTTTAAATCAATGATTTTTTTAAGATTTAAAATAAAGAATTTTCACATACTTTTAAATATTGATTCATAAAAATTATTGTTTAATTCTTTTAAAAAAAATCATTATTTTGAGCATGTAAGTTTCATTCATATTAAAAAGTATGCTCCAAAAATATACATGTAGGTATTTGCCTAAATATATACTTGTCGAGGATAATATTCTGAAATCAAAAAATTTAATTTTGGATTTTAGAAATCTTTAAAGGTATATAATCACGCTTTTATATTCAAATCTAAACACACAAAAAACATTGAAACAACATAGTAAAAAATCAAACTAAATATGTAAAACTCAGTTCATAATGATTATTTTAATGATTATTACATTTAAATAGTTTATTTATTGCTTAGGATACATGTGTTTTGCATAGAAATTATACGCATACCTGCTCTATTATTAATAATACATATGTATATAATAATAAGCTAGCAGGTGTACAAATTTCATACAGATATTCAATTTTATGTAATAAAGATATCAGTGACATTGTATCTTTGATATATGTTAATTTTTTTCACTAATGTTTTATTATAAATGAATATACTAAAACAACCCACAGTTTAATATACGTATGCTGAAACTTCAACTCAACTCAAACTTCAATAGTTGGGAAGACTTGAATCGATGTTTTGATTAAAAAGAGTTCTATACGAGCTTAGTTTTGTAATGCAGAAATATGTCTACTGATTAATAGAAAACTATTCTTTAAATTTTCTTTTAGCTTAATATAACGTTCAACTTTCACATATAATAATCCTTCGGCATTCTCAAAGAAAAATCTTGAAATTTTGCTTGTTTAAATACATCAACTTTTTAACGAACTGATAAATATATCTTTATAATGTTTTTATTCGTTTGAAAATTAATTATGCCATGGTTGCATTATGTAAATAATGAATTTTGAATATAAAAATTCATATGTAAGCCTTGAAAATATCTTCCATATATACGTCCTTTAAAATAACATTGAACACATTGTCTATAGTTTGATGTTTGTATGATTTTCTTAAATCATGAAATATCTATAATTCTTTCCCCACTTATAATGATAATTTATTTAAGGATGTCAACATGCAGGCTAGCTGGTTGAGGTGACCTCGAAACAATCAATAGATGATTACAAGAATATAAGTTGATTATCATTTTAAAAATTACAGAACTTAAAAAGATAAAAACATTAAGATGAAGATTAAATAACAAACAAATACAATGGGAGAAGTAACAGGCATGGGAGTTGGTCTACCTAAATTTTGAACATAGGAGATATACTATATGCCTCTTATTTTTAAAATTGATTAGAACTCAATGTATCATTTGAATTGGAGAAATAGAGATTTTTTGATTATTCATTATTCCATAACTATAAACAATGGGTAATTATTATTTTTGGATCAGTTTTAAAATCATTTGCCCTATCAAAGCTTTTAGCCACATTGAAATTTAAATGTTATTTTATCCTATTAAAAATTAAGACTTAGCTATAATTGTCATATAACTACAGTAAAATCTCTATAATGTACCAATGCTATATTTATAACAGACTTTTTGCTATAACATATTTCTTCTGTAGAACCTAAACTTTCCCCATCTTCTCCATATTACAATAATAGAATATAATGGACTCATGTAGAGGATGCAAAAGATTACAAACTTTTTCAATACAATTGATAATTTTTTTTTCTTTTAGTATCATATTATATTTACTACATAATATATTGTTCTATTCTATACATAATTCTAGTACAATGTTACTAATACTATACTATGTATTCATTACATTGGAAAATGATTTTAAAATAAACTCTCTATCTTACTTGCTATAACAGACTTTTTCCTGGTCCCTTAAAGTCTATTAGAGAGATTTTACTGAGTTCACAACATTTAATAATTCTCAATGGTTTTAACAAGATTATTTTCAAGTTATATAAAAAACTTTTATAGATTTCCTTATCTACCAAATCTGTATTTTATAAAATATATTTTAAAATGAACCATATAAAATAAAAAATACCTTAATCAAATCAATTAATATTACAACTAAACCAAATATAACCAGAAAAATCTATCACATTTATGTAAATAAATATTGTTTATTCATATCTTATGATGTCAATTTCATGAATTTATTTTATTATTAACAATCTATAGTTAATAAACAGTCTACAATGCAAATAAAAATGACTCTTTATGCACAAAATTTCATCATATGAACTTGTTGTTCATATCTATGACTACCTAATTGATAAAATTACAGAATATCCAGCTAAATTGAAAACTAGCCAGGTATTCCTATAAATCATAGACATAACACTATAACCCATCAAATTAAATGAGCTAACTGACTTGATCAACTTAGCTCTTTTCAGTAGGTCTTCTTATATTATATAGGTGCCTCATTACTTGATAGCATTTCAGTCCATTGCTAACAGGAAGACAATTGAATGTTAGGTTGGTGCAGCAACATAATTTACAATTAAAATTAAGTTTATTTTCAAGCTTAATAACTTAAATGTGACCATTTTTAAATTGCATCTGATTAGAATATTCCATGATTTTATTTGTTTTTAGTTTGGCAGGACAAAACTAGTCTCTGAAGAATCTAAATAAACCAAATATTGGTATTATCTATTTTCTTATGGTTCCTCTCTGGTTAATTTTGCTCCAATTATCAAGAATCATGACTTCACTGTAAACTTTTATCTTTCAAAATTCACCTTCAACTTACAATAGCCACAGTAATGCACTAAATAATTTTTGACTAAAATATTAATAAAAAATTATAATCTCACGATTTCATTTTACATTTTAGAAATAGAGCATTTATACTTATGGTCTATGAAAGTGATATGGTAAAAACATTCATTGCATGCATAATAATCTTAAGTATTAATGGCTGTGCAACATCAACTGACCAAAGGATTAGGGAATGCTCTATTCAATTGAATAAATCAAACTATGAAGAATGTCCCCCTGGAGTTATTATGCCATTTTGGGGTAAAAAATCGGATCCATTGTCATCAAGAATGTATCGCTCTATTATACTTTTAGTAGCTATGGGTTACCTTTTTGTTGGTATTTCGATTATATCGGACACATTTATGGAAGCTATTGAAGTGATAACATCGAAGGAAAAGTCTGTTGACGTAAAAGATCAACATGGTGTTTATCAAACGGTCAACGTTCAAATTTGGAACAAAACTATAGCAAATCTCACTTTAATGGCTTTAGGTTCTTCCGCACCAGAGATTTTATTAGCAATAATTGAAACAATCGGTCATCAATTTGAGTATAAAGATTTAGGACCCAGCACTATAGTAGGCAGTGCAGCTTTCAATCTTTGCATAATCACGGCTGTTTGCGTGACAGTAGTACCAACTGGCACTATAAAAAGAGTTGACAACTTTATGGTATTTCTAGTGACGAGTATTTCTAGCATTTTGGCTTACGTATGGTTATACGCCATTGTTAGCGTATTCTCTAAGGGAGTTATTGAATTTTGGGAAGCTTTTTTAACTTTCCTCTTCTTTCCAACATTAACCGCTCTTGCCTACTTTGCTGAAAGTAAATTTTCAATATGTACTAGACAGATTTATAAAATTTATGTAGCTGACGATTCAAAAACTAAATCACAAGGCTACACTTTGCAGTATTTCGGCTCCGATGAAGCTAAACGTGAATCTAACGTAAATGAGGCTGCGGTGCTTCAAAATATTAAACATCAAAATCCAACTGCATCGCATGATGAACAAATTAAGTTGGCTAAACAAAAGTTACGTGAGAATAAGTCTCAGTCCAAAACTGCCGTTGTCGTAGCTGCTGTTAAGCGGCACATCTTTGGAGATTTTGATAAAAATCGAACAACTAATTTAACTTCTCATGCTACCCCCTCAATGCAAGTTAATCTACAAAATAAACAGATCGTCGAATTTAATCCTATACTATATCATATACTTGAAAATGCTGGAAAAGTACTTGTGTCTGTTAGAAGATATGGGGGAAATATGCAAATACCAATTCTTGTAAGAAATACTTCATAGTTACAAAAACTTAATTTTGTGATTATATAGCTGAGTAAGCCAATTCTTGTTAGAATTTATACCTAACTTACACAGTGCTCAATGGGATAGGTATATTATACGTTCTGTTATTTTATATTTATAGGTATACACCATACTATTCTAATCTAATTAATGTTAGATTATATACTATACTTAACTTATGTTTAGGAGGAATATTCTGATCAGAGTTAATAAATATAGCTAGGGGCTTTCAAAATGATATGAAGCTCGACACAAATTAGGATGTAAAAGCATAGAAATTATAACAGCATTTGGAAAACTCCAATATTAATCCAGATAGTATAGTATAGCATAATTTGGTATTTTTATTTAGGTTCATTGTAGCACTGTTAGTGGTTCTGCGAAAGAATTCAAAAGCTACATACCCGTTGACGGTGATTTCGTTATGAATAAAGGTGTTCGAAAAATCGCTTTTCCTATCACTATCATTGATGATGAGATTTATGAAGAAGACGAGACATTTTCAGTTATACTGTCTGACCTGCGTATTATCAGCGAGGAGAGTGACCTGTCCAATTATCCAGCCCCACCAGACAAGTATGCATTCGGTGATAATTCCGCCACTGTAATCATTCTAGACGATGATCATCCCGGGGTGTTTGATTTTTCTAAAACTAAGTTAGTTGTCTGTGAAGATGAAGGTTATGCAGAGTTACTTGTGCAGAGAGAAAAAGGTGCGATCTTATTTTTGAAATCATGACAAAATGCTAACCGATATATACGTAGAAATAAAGCCATTAAATAAAAATTATTACTTTAGAGCTTAAATAAAGCACGTTCGTAAATTTCAATATTTGAAAAGTTGTTAGGTTATCAACGGTAAGCTATATTCCTTACTTTTCGAATATTTTTAACAAAATAATGATAAATGAATATATGGCCTGTATCTCTACGTGTACGTTATGGCAAAGAAAACATATAGAAGAGATATATAAGGGTAGTGTATAATTCACTTTTGCAAGCTCTAAATACAGCGCTATACAATATTTCATTCCCGAGAGTACATCGCCGGGATTTGAACTCTCGACCCCTGGATTGGTGGTCAATTTTCTAGCCACTCGGACAAAATAATGACAATTTGAAAGCCTTCTTATACTGCATGCCTGATTCAACTGGATGCTGAATCAGACATAGAAAGCTTTAGCTTTTTTACCACCAATCCAGTTCAAATCCCGACGATGTACTCTCGGGAATGAAATATTGTATAGAGCTGTATAGAGATTGCAAAAGTGTTATACACTATCTTAGATAATTTCTAATTAATTTTCCAAGAAAGATCACTTTCGGTGAACTTTGACATTTGAGCCAAGAAGCGTAATAGTGAATTGAGTTGTTTTCACTGTCCAGTATTGATTCTTTTATCATCTTCTTAAATCTGATAAACATTTTTGCTCTAAAACATTCAATCTCTAATGTTGCAATTTTAGGTGTCCGCGGTTGTGTTTATGTTCCTTACCAATCCATTCCATTTACCGCTAAAGAGAAAGAAAATTTCATGTCCGTTAAAGGCATTTTAGAATTTCAAAATGAAGAATTTATGTAAGAATTTTCTTAACACTACTAAATCATCAAAACTTATCTTTCTATATAGGACTTTTGTGTATTTGGTTAAATAAGGATACGGATTTGAAAACATAAATGCACATCTCCTTAAAAATACGTCTTTTTACCATCTTTTGAGGCCTATATGGCAATAGGCCGTTAGTTAGCTGCTAAAACTAAGCGAACTATGCAGTAAAATGAGCTATTTTTCAATACGTTATAAAATCAAATCTAGATAAATTGTAAACACGAACTATTCGATTTAGCAGTCCCCCTCATACATCTATATTGTGTGAAAATTTCATGCTGATCGGTCAAATAGTTCAAAAGTTATAGCCTCTCAAAGAAACCAGTTTTGGAACAATTCTTTCTTTCTTCTTTCTTCAGCTCCAATAAGTACAATTAATTTTAATAAAATTTAGCATATTCATGTGTTTGTGTATTGATACGAGAAATCCGCTCGAAAAATTATGAAAACGTGTCAAGGGGCTAAGAAATCATGTAAAAACTACATTTTTCATGTTAAATATTAGCCAAATCATAGATATACAGATCTAATATCCATAGAGATCGAACAATTTATTTTATACAAAAGAAAGTCCGATCTCTATGGTAATATCGATGTCCTAAATGTCTTCACTTCAGGCATTTACTACTATGTACTATATAGTAAATCTAGACAAAGTGCTTCGCGCAGGTATATAATGAATGCAATCAGTCTCTCTCTTAATCAGGATGAATTCTCTCACCTGATGTGTTGGACCAACCACAGCTCAGTAGCTCAGTATATCGAATTGTCAGCCTAATGATTATCGTCAATGAGTTAAATAGGAAAATATTTAAAGTCTTTGCTTCAGGTGCTATCTGCTTGTGTGTATCGCACACAACTCTCATATTTTATGTCTGTCTTAATATTAGTGAACCTGCATAGTGAACACTGCAGGTTGGTTTGCCGCAGACAGACCTATTATTGTATAAATTATGAAATATATTCTTATAACACAAAAATGCTTTTATCATAAAAATTAAAACAAAAATAATTGAAATATTTTTTATAGCCAAAAATGGCAAAAAGTGTGTTAGCCATAACCTTGAAATAAATGTGGTTAGCTGAATTCAGCTAACCACTTTTTATTTCATTTATGCCATTCAGGTGACTGATTCATTTACGTATTTTTTAAATTATAGTAAGCCGATCCATATAACGATTCTCAATACTGCCTCTTATGAATTAAGCGTTTATTTTCATGTTGAATTGGGAAAACCGATTTTGGAGAAAAATTACAGTAATTGAATTAACATTTGTTCAATTCTTGATAATCTTTTAATGGCTTTTTTTATTATTTTTAGTAACAAAAGTAATCTATTATGTGCATGCTAAATACTAGATGATGTAATACCTATATGGATATACATAAAGGATTGCATGTTTCAAATTTTGACTACATAATATTTTGATTATTTCAATGTTTCTTACTTTAGTAAACAATAAGAATGATATCCGTAAGTTTTCACTTTATAATTTATGATGCATTCTGATTCAATTTATAGATTTAAAATTGTCTTTCTTTAAAATTGTATTCATGTATGTATTCATGCACGTCGCACTATTAAGTTAAATCAACATGTCTCATGATAGTTCAGAATAGTTTACAGTTAGCAATTCAGTTGCTAATTTTTGTATTAAATGTAGTAACAGAATAGTATTCCGTTTTATATCTCTGAGTAGTTTTTTTTTATTATGATATAGAATACTCAACGAAAGAAACACAGCCTGAAGACAAAAATGGTATGTCAACATTCTCTCTTTATAAGTAGTTTAGAAATTCCAAATGGTGTATGAATGAAATGTGAGTTTATTAATTCAGACTTTCTATGAGAGATTTGGAAATTCCAAAATGTGTATGAATGAAATGTGAGTTTATTAATTCAGACTTTCTATGAGAGATTTGGAAATTCCAAAATGTGTATGAATGAAATGTGAGTTTATTAATTCAGACTTTCTATGAGAGATTTGGAAATTCCAAAATGTGTATGAATAAAATGGGAATTTATTACTATGTATAGACTTTCTATAAAAGATTTGGAAATTCCAAAATGTGTATGAATGAAAATGAAAGATTTGGAAATTCCAAAATTTGTGTCTAAATGTATTCATCATTTTGGTTCGATTTATTAAATTATTTACTATTACGAATGTTATAATTTTGTGACTCTCCACATATTCTTCTGTATTTATTTGCACACTTGATTATTAATTTAACAATTTATGTTTTCAATTTAAGATTTGAAAGATGATGCTCCTACATTAGGACATAAAAGTATCGTGCAAGTCGATATTGTAGAAAGTGAAACTCTAAAAGTTGGTTCAAATATATCTGTATCTGTATTTTTATTTCATGTTAAATCATTGGGATTATAGGTAACTTTATAGAGTAACGCTTTAATTGTTATCGATGTGACAATTCGAATTATATTATGAAATAAATATTTTAGGAAGCGATTCAAAATATTTTACTAAGTGGACAAATGACAGATAATATGAATGACTTGAGTTGGAGACAACAATTCGTAGATGCTTTCAGTGTTCCACATGCAGGTGAAATTCCACATTTATTATAATTCATTCAAGGTATTGCTTGGAATCTCGACACCAGTATTCCCAAGTATTCCAAGATCTTCAGGACTAACTTATTTATGTAGTAATCTCGACACCAGTATTCCAAGTATTCCAAGATCTTCA
>JAYMFX010213980.1:0-10803 GCA_036784945.1 Monocelis spectator | reverse complement strand
CTGACTGAGGTTGTCCAAGTCTCTGCTGCATAAGTCGCTATTGGGAAAATCAGGGCTTTCACAAGGCGGACTTTTGTGCTAGTAGAAACTCTTTTGTCTTTCCAAATTCTGGGATTATCATATAGGGATTATCAATAGGAATTATCAAATTTATCATTATGCAATTTGTGGTTATAATGTGCAAAGTTACAAAACTTTCTCATCTACGCTTAAGGTAACCTTCACATTGGTATTTTATCTAAAATTAAATATGTGAAGGCCTTATTGAGTCAATCTAGACACATTTAGTAGGTAGTCCATAAAACATTTTTAAAATTAATATGTCTGCCAAAGGGGTGAAAACAACTTTTAAAAGTAGATACTCATACATAACTATATCCTCCTTGCTCACCTCTACTGTAAACGGACGTCCGTTTACACGCGTGCGCTTATAGTGCGTTTGTTTATCCACTGCGGGGGTTGTCCGTTTACAGTGCAGACTGTGACGGAACGCGTGGACCCGACTTTTTTTGATCCGTTTTGTACTGTCTAATCAATCCAAATGCTGTAATTAGACAGAGTCCTCAACGGATTAAAAAGTCGGGTCAATGTGGTCCGGACTCTGTAAATACTGAAGGGGTAGTTTTTGTATGTTTTTCGAATTTTAGGTTTGGTAATGGTGGATGGTGGTACGTAAAATGCTATAATGCTAACTTAAATGGAATGTATATGTCTCCAGGAATTGTGAAAAATTTTAAAGGGATTTTATGGGAAAATTGGAAAAAGGAAACATTGAAGAAAACTACAATGAAAATCAAATTCAAATGAATGCAAAGTGAATTCAAACCAAAAAGAAATAACAATTCAAACTCAAATTATGTAGCAACTCATGGTACTTTACTTATATAAAACTGAATTATTTACTTTATACATTTATGAAAAATGTTTTATTTATAATAAAAGTTGATTATATATGTTTGTATTACCAGAATAGTAATATAGCAGAAAAATGAAACAATCAAATATCAGAAAGCTTCTTTTAATGAAATATTTAACGACAGTATGTATCAATGAAATAAGTGATAACAGTGAAAAGAATTCATTATTTGAAACTGAATACTGAATATTAGTTTGTTGTCTTAGGATGGAGTATAATAGCCCAAAATAGTGTAATTTATATTTAGTTGAACACTGAATGGTCGTTATAGAAACCTGCGAAAACAATTTACTGAATAAAATATCCTTCGTAGTTCAGCAAAGATTTCTATTTTTCTTTATTTTAACTATTCAGTTTTTTTGGGATGTGAGCGAGTTAACTGGCCTTTTGGACGACAACATGGATATAAAATATATTATGCAATATTAGAATATGAGAATATATTATGCAGTTAGTTGAAACCCTTCGAATTTCATGATCATAATTCTTAACGCCTCAACCTAATCAAGGCGTTTGATACTGTCCCTCACAAGAACCTCCTTACATCACTCAAATCTACTAATCTTCCATAAAGGTTCATCTCACTTCAGGATATCCCGCAATAGTAAAAACCCAAATTTATGTCAGTCAGCCGATTAAAGTAACATCAGGGGTTCCTCAAGGCGCCATCCTATCACTTAATCTCTTCTCTATCTACACATAATCTTAAACTGCCAGATCCACATTTTACATTTAAATAGGCTAATGATAGTAACGGAGTCCTTATATCTCCCAACACAAATCCTTATTATATCTTGTAGTCGCGGTGATCAAACTGAAACACTGAAGCAAATTAAACTACTTGGTGTTATTAACTACTTAAAAACTCTTCGCAAGCTTCGTAATGTAATGAATGCCTAAAAGTATAAAGTTGATGAAGATTTTCAACTTTATTCGTTGATTTAAACTACAAAGAGGCTCAGCATCTAGGTATAGCAAGTAAAGAATTTATGAGGTTGGTGAAACCGTTACCTATACATAATTATGTACAATAATTGTATTTCATGGATATTTCATTGATATTTGATTGATCTTTGATTGATTTTTCATTGATATTTGATTGATCTTTCATTGATCTTTCATTGATATTTCATTGATCTTTCAGTGATATTTCAGTGATATTTCATGGATATTTGATTGATATTTGATTGATATTTGATTGATATTTGATTGATCTTTGATTGATTTTTCATTGATATTTCATTGATATTTGATTGATATTTCATTGATCTTTCAGTGATATTTCATTGATATTTCATTGATATTTCATTGATATTTGATTGATATTTCATTGATATTTCATTGATATTTTATTGATATTTCAGTGATTTTTCAGTGATATTTCAGTGATATTTGATTGATATTTGATTGATCTTTCAGTGATATTTCATTGATATTTCATTGATATTTCATTGATATTTCATTGATATTTCATTGATATTTTATTGATATTTCAGTGATTTTTCAGTGATATTTCAGTGATATTTTATTGATATTTCAGTGATATTTGATTGATATTTGATTGATCTTTCAGTGATATTTCATTGATATTTCATTGATATTTCATTGATATTTCATTGATATTTCATTGATATTTTATTGATATTTCAGTGATTTTTCAGTGATATTTCAGTGATATTTTATTGATATTTCAGTGATATTTCAGTGATATTTCAGTGATTTTTCAGTGATATTTCAGTGATATTTCAGTGATATTTCAGTGATATTTCAGTGATATTTTATTGCACACTGTACGGATATATATACATTTTAATCGTCTTGAAAAGATTTTGGGAAAGATTTTGTTTAAGCTTCCAACATTTTATGGCACTATGATTTAAACAGAAGTACATTTTTTTCATCTTTAAAATAGTCTTGCACTTTGGAAAACCAAACCAAACCAACCCATGAAAAAGAAGCTGTGGATGGGATAGGTTGAAAAGTCAAAAAGGGTGGCCATGTTAAAAAATGCAGAATCCTTTATAAAAAAAAGATCATGTCCTTAAACTCAAACTGTTTTACCAAAAGAGACTATTTAAAAATGAGTTAAATATTGTAAAGTATATATTGATAGCAACCTTTATGAGTTATACCTACTATTAAATTTATACGACTTTACAATTGCATGCCATGCAAGTGATAAATTTTCTATAAAAGTGCAGAAAAGATATAAACAAATAAAATTTATATATTTTGAATCTGTAAATACAAAAAAATCATTTGATGAAAAAAATGACTGTTTTTATTATGAAATGTTATTCAAGTTAGAAATTCAAATTAATTTTAGAATTTTCTTATGAACTGAAATAAACAGTTTAGATGTAAAGGGAATCAAAACAGTTATAATCATTACAATGACTTCAATAAGACTGTTAACCTTTTTGAATTTTTTGTATTTTCTTGATCTGAACATTCGTATAGCAAGCAAAATACAACTTTGATTCACACGATACTGTGTTGTACCATTTTCCTTTAGAATGTGCACAATCGTGTTCTTTCGATGCATCTTGCCAATTTTCATATGTTAAAGAACTTCTATCCATCCACTCCCAACATACGGCTAAAGGTTTATTTTTACAAGGCGTCATTCTTTGTAGGCCAATCCAAAATTGAACACTACAACCAAATTCATTCTGAAAGTTGAGAAATTAACATTATATTTTGAAGCAAATCCTTCAAATTCAGATGTTGTGTTTTTCTATTATTAAACTCAAGCACTTCCAACATGCTGAGATAAGACTTTTAAGATATGTTGTGATATTCTTGATTAAATAAATACATTTTTATGAAAATTAATATATTTATGAATTTAAAATGGCTAACTTGTATAAAAGCTTGCTGTTGATCATTTTCAATTGTCACCAGGTAGCCACCAAGATCTCTGCAATGAATCTCTGCTCGCATGTAGTTCACGAGTTGATTGAAAAATTTATAGCATTTTCCTTCGAAATATGTCCAATTAGTCTGACATCTCATCCATAGAGGTACATTCGGATTCAGTGGATTATCCATATAAGGAGAGAATGGTGGAAGAGACTTTTGTTTACAAATATAATAAAATTTAGACTGGCAAGCACTTTGGTACCAAACTCTGTTTGCATAATGAGCATATCGACATAAATTAGCTAAATTGTACCCATTCTGAAACTTATTAAGGGCAATCGGTTGTCCATCCCACCAACTCCAACCAATGGAACTCTTCCATAGATCGTTGTGTGACTGAGTTACAACTAATCCTATCCAAACATCAAAGTGACAAAGACTAATAGCATGGATCATTTTAGATTCTTCTTCGGAGATTATGGACGTCAAATGACTGTTATTTTTTCGGCAATTAAGTTCAGCTTGGAACCAAGTTTCACCTTGTTTATTGAAATAATAACAATTTTGATCAA
The DNA here is from genome assembly GCA_036784945.1 of Monocelis spectator. NCBI lineage: Eukaryota > Metazoa > Platyhelminthes > Proseriata > Monocelididae > Monocelis > Monocelis spectator. The sequence continues at coordinate 6,453 of JAYMFX010213980.1, read as the reverse complement.
AATAATGCCAACCTTTGGGACAAAGAGTTCGGGTATCTTGGATTTCCGTAGCATTTCCGATATCAGCCTTCTGAACACTCAAAGATGGAGCAGTGGTTTTTTCAATACTAGCTGATTTCACGAATATATCGAAGATCAAAATTGATACGAGAAACGAGTAAAATTTCAACATCTATCAATATATACAAAACATTATGAGCATATTATCACAATAAGCAAAAACTAAACATTATGTAAAAGAACACACCAAAAGTATATAAAAGGTTAGCTTAATAAATACTTTTTATTAATTTCAAATAAATATGTTTCGGTTTGCATTTGTCATGTTAAGTAATATAGATTATACTATAAGTCTTTTAAACGTATTTGGAATTAGTGTAACTCTTACTTTTAAATTTGTGATATCTGCAATCGATCGAATAATGTTTACTTCATGCTTTATATGTATTTCTAATAACTTTAATTGTTTATCTTATATATATATATACTTAATTGCAATCCAATTTACTGATAGAGCTTATAGATCTTAATCTATATATTCATCTAAATAATTTATATTATGCATATGGTACAAATGATGATTTGGATTTGTGAAGAATAACTATTTATTCTATAGTCCACAACATATTCTGTATTTATGATAATTATGACTATATATCCGAATGTTGAATAAATAGAAAGTCACCATGACATTATATTACTTGAGCGAATATTCCTTCATGAGAATGTTTATTATATTTCTCATCGTATATATATAGGTAACAACAATTCGCGAGTCATATAATTGCTACATGTCTGATGATTGGATGACCATAAATAATAATCAATCTATTCAATTAAGCATAATGTCAGTAAGATTTGTGTGTCATACCCAAAATTTGAATTAAATACGCTTTTGCTATGATTGTTATGTAGTCCATGACACTTTTAAAATATTCTACCACAAATTGGGAGAAAAAAGGGAAAAGGCACAATCTTCTCGAGACATAATAATAAAAATTTTATTTAACGACAATTCAAAATATCAAAATCGGCACACGGAGTTATAAAAAATAAAATAAAAAAGTAGGTAATTAAGCGGGTGGAAACAATTCAGATGTTCACAATTTTCAAGCATTTTACATTTGGACATTTTCTTATATCAAAATAATAACTATATATGATATATATACATGTATAAATATATATGATATATTTACATGTATAAATATATATGATATATTTACATGTATAACTATATATGATATATTTACATGTATAAATATATATGATATATATACATGTATAAATATATATGATATATATACATGTATAAATATATATGATATATTTACATGTATAAATATATATGATATATATACATACGCATCTAATTAGATTATAGCCCTAAAGGAAAACTATAGGAAAACTATCCTATCAATATTCTAAAATGAAACAAAATATATCAGAACAAACCACAAATATAATTTATTTATATTGGATAGTATTATTCCTTCAATAGAATTTTGCTAATCTCGTTAAAATATTATTTTAATATTGATTAGCAATTCTTATAATCACTTTCTTTAATGTTTCGTGATTATTGTACCAATGATACCAAAAAATACTTCTACTGTTCCGAAGTCCAGATGTGATATATATGCCATTAGGGTTAGTATCACCGCACCGCATCAAACCACCAACCAGCCTGTCCAAATCTGAATGAAAATTAACATAGGTATATATGATCAAATGAAAACGTATTTTCACGACACATGAAAAATATACTCTGCTTGTTACTTACAAATTCGAACAATTGTTGACAAACTGATCATTATCTCGATCTCTGGTTGTAAATTGGTTATTGTTAGCGGAAATCATCGAATCACAAGCATTTCCTGAATATCCAGAAATATTCAATCTGTAATTGTCATTCTCATTGCCAACATAGAAATGAGAATATTCAGCATGTCTGTGATAATCAAATTGATCCCATAGATCAAATCGAATTTTCATGGATCTGGTACTGCTCAATTTATGCAATTTCTCATTTCCAATCCAGAACTCCCTATTAATATCTCCAAATCCATTTCTGTAGTCACTCCAATCTCTAGCAAAATCTATACTTCCATCAATTCTTCTCTGAATGACAATCCAAGATGAGTTAGTAGTTGTTGAATCAAAATCACAGAAAACTCTCATTGACTGTTTTGAACGGTCAGTAGTGATGAAGTATACGCCACTTTTGGCTTCCCGATTTTTAATTTGTATTGCTTCGCAAGATGGAAAAGTGGTGTCTGTAAATCATAAAAATACTTTTGTAAATATTGAGAAAATCGAATTATTTATATAAACAGAAAAGGCAACCGATTCTTTTATTACACAACATGTTTCGACTAATCATTAAAGTCCTTATCAAGAAGATTTAATAACGGTAAAAGTATTAACAGATTTAAACAATTTTTTAAAATTAAGAAATAAAATAAATAAAACAATATATATGACGAGAGTAACATTCTCCGCCGGATTCCTCCACCGGATTCCACCCACAGTTGCCCTGACTTTAATATTGAAGTTAGAGAGCTGAAATTTCGTACACATATACTGCGCTCAAAATAAACTGACCTAATATAAAATTCACATCGATTCGACATCAGTTTCCTACCAAAATCGATGAGTAGACCCCAATATTAGCTGAGAGCCCCACGGCTAGTATTTCGTCAATTTAGAAGCTACACTCTCCAAATTTTAACACAATCTACTTCAAGCAAATCAAAATGTCATAGAAAAGAAATCAGAAAGATCGCCTCATGGGAAGTCTATTAAAATAGCTTACGAAAATACCCCTATTAAAACATATTGTTACATATATGAACTTTCAAAATTAAAGTCAGGGCAACTGGGGGTCTGTTGCATTTTGAATTTTATATTAGGTCAGTTTATTTTGAGCGAAGTATATGTGTACGAAATTTCAGCTCTCTAACTTCAAAATTAAAGTCAGGACAACTGTGGGCGGAATCCGGTGGAGGAATCCGGCGGAGGATGTTACTCTCGTCATATACATATGTAGTATAGTTAAAGTGTTGAACATTTTAAAAGATTTTTAAAAACGAAACGATCACCTTTATTAAAAGAATTATTATTGAGAGGAGGGTTAAGATTTTTAATTTGAAGAGCCTTCTTGATCTGGACATCGAAATCACAACATGATAGTTAACTATCATGTTGTTTCATTAAATCTGTTAATACTTTTACCGTGTTATTCACTTTTAAATATTCTTGTTAAGGACTAATGATTAATCGAAACCATAGAATTATTAAATCCAGTTATTATGTAAATACAGAGTGGCAGTCTAAATGAAATTGTGGAGATCTTTAATTGTATTCATTACATCTCTAATAAAAATAAATAATTTTTTTAATGAATCGATTGCTTTTTTGTTTATTTGATTTTTAAGAAAATTCACTGTACCAAAATATTATTAAAATCAAATTTTAGGTTGTTGTGATATCATTTTAATACTCAGACACTCCGTTATTGAGGGGAGAACACATTGAGGTGTTACACATTGAGGTGTTACACATTGAGGTGTTACACATTGAGGTGAGAACATATTGAGGTGTTACACATTAACATGCACAATAATTTGGTGACTATATGTTTTTTATAAAAGTATTTATAAAAAGGAACAAACTTACCTTGACCAATGGAGATACACGCTTGGTTTGTAATATTTCTTCTTGAAAGATGTTGCTTAGCTATGCAACAATATCTCAGTCGAATAAAAGTATCATTTATCAAAATTCGTTCACCTTCTACTACTTTTCCTGATTGTAATTTCCAAGCAATATTGGATTTAGGATAGGATCCAGGGCAAGAACATTCCAACTCTACAGTTTTGTTTGATAGCAATAAGCTCTCTTTCAAAAACAATTCAGATTTTTGTAGAATTCTTAATTTTCCCGAGCATTTGCTACCATTTGCAATAGTTAAAGACACATTTGATTTAAACATTTTACTGATTACGTCTATGGCTATGCATTCAAATGAATTATTTTCATATTCTCTGGAGTAGATAAATTGGTGATCATATTGTATTGTCAACATGGAGCCCTCTTCATTGAATGAAGCATTTAACTTAAAAGGATTGAGAAGAATCTCTTTCTTCACACCATTGGAGAAAACTCTAACAACTTTTACATCTTGATTTTCACTACTGGGATATCTGATTGAACAAACGTGTTTCATAAAATCCTGCTTAAACCCAAACCTTTCGGAAATTATTTGAGGATTTAAGGAATTAAATGACTGAGCTGGCTGATATTCAATAAGAGAAATATCAAATTTCATTGAACTATTCTTTGAATGTTTGACTGAAAACCCCTTTTTAATCCAAATATAAGAGTCATTCAGTTTAGATTCCAGAACGCACAAGACCAGCAACTTCCCCGTCTGTTTGATTGTAGCTGTATTTCCATTTATCTGAGACAAATTTTGGTTGGTTTGTGCAAGAACCTTGATTTTAGCTTGACAGTGAAATTGACATTGAGCCTTGCAAATAATTTTATTTGGATATTGAACTATTGCAGTTATATAGGGAATAACTTTTTCACTGGACAAATTAGTTAAACGTGATTCTTTAAAATTGACGTCAATATTATTGCAATTAAATGGAAAAGTGCAAGACAGCAAATGAAATAAATTTTCAGCACCATTTTCTGAAATAGTGAAGTAAATAATTTTAGCTGAACATTTTTTTTCTCTTTGGGTATATAGACATTTTGTGATTATTTTTATTATTTGAGTAGTATTTTAAGAGATAAAGTAATGTAATATAGCAGAAAATGGATTATTAGTTAACCAGGTAGAGTCTATTATAAGTCTTTCTAAATATTTTATAATTCTAATTGTTTTTTAATCCTATATGTAAAGAATAACTGGAAAGTTAAGTGATTATTAAAATGTCTTACTTTGAATTGTTAAATTTAAAATGTTTGAACGAACTGATTAATATGGAACAATATGAGTTTTGTCAGTGTGTCAGAAACTAATTGAATTATATGGACTGTTCTCTTCTCATAGAATAACAAATTGTTTATAATAATCATTAAACCATTAAGTAATATTTGTTAAGCTTTATTTACACTCGTTATCTTACATCCATACATCATAACAAGCTATGAGTGTTTATTTCTCATAAGCATAAATAAATAAATTCTGTATTTTATTTTGTCATGTAAAATTTGTAATTGTACAGAATAACAGTTCATTATTTCCATTTTCAGAAACATTGAATGCACCAAATATATTATCCTAAATTTCATTAATAAACTTTTTTACCTATATCAATCCCAAAAGTCCCATGCTTTGAGATATTCCATATTAGGCTATATTGAAGGTACATTTGTTTGCAGTAATTTAAAAGCAAACTTTTGATTTATTTTGGGTTTTGTTTTATGTCCTACCTCTATCAATCACTGATCATCTTTTTTATGTTAAAAATTGTATTGCAATTAGGTCAGAAAAAGAATTTAGGCATGAGAAAATCCTCGTTTGTTGAAAAGTCCCTAAGAACTATAAAAACAACTTTTGAATGATAGAACTCACTCCATTTACATCATTTTATTGCTCTTATGATAGTGTATTTTTCAGTATTAATATGCAATTACGGAAATTGCGGTATTTCAGATAATATTTTTTTATAGTTATAGAATTTACTTTAGTTATAGAATGTTTAACTTGAATTTTAAATAAAATATTGTAGTTAGTAGGTATGTACCCTATCTGTTAAACACTGAAAATAATTATTCTAAAAATGATAAATAAAAGTTTTATACTTTAAAGCTTAGGTACATATTATAATTGACACATAATAATCATTCTTAACTATTTTGTCACTCATTGCAAATCTGTCACATAATCCTATTAATTGTTATCATATTATAATAATTCGTTTGATAAGAAATAATTATCGATGATAGTTTTTATTACAAAATGCTGCTACAATTTTATCAAAAGAGATAATTATAAAAATGGAAATAAGATGGATTGAATTCACCTGTAAGGATATAATTACTCTCTTTGTAATAGGAAATTTAGGTCACATTAAGCAGAAATCTAAACGGAAGGAAAATCTAAAATTCTTTATTTTATAGAATGTTATCAGAAGATTAAATGTATGGCATACAGGAGGGGAGAGGTGGAGTTCCTTAACAGCTGTTGTTCTATGCGGTTGAAATATACTATGACGCTGAAATATGGCTTAGAATATGATACATTGTATCATATTCTAAGCCATATTTCAGCGTTCTAAAGTTTTTTATTATTCATGCTGTAAAAGTGAAAGTTAAGTTAGGCAAAACAGAGCAAAAGATATTCATGCATATCATATATATCTATCCATATCTATTGATGAGCATATCTGACTATCCTCATTTCCATATCTATTGATGAGCATATCTGACTATCCTCAT